>JANHAO010000962.1:0-35946 GCA_026873985.1 Saraca asoca
ACTCCACATGATAGAAACACCTTAACACAACTGGAATTATGCAATTTTGACTCTTAAAATGCTAAGTATGAGGACAAATAGATGTATCAAATATTGTGTTATCAATAGTCGACTACATCACTATAAAATATCATGAAGGATGAAGTGTCATAGCTACACACTCGTTCATCCACTTTTGCAGGTTGGAACGATATCCTTTAAATGGACTCACTTAGAATTTGAACTCTTTCTAGCTCTCAGATAACCTTTGGATTTTGCCATTGTTTGAGGCCATGATTATTTTCACATATGGATGAATCGATTTTAAGTCATTTGGTGCTTCATCGATCACATGGGCTCACTCATTTCCATTCTCATCTCAGAATTGATCAACCATGAGCATACGGATTGGTCATGCGAAAGGTAAATAAAATTTTTAAAAGAATACTCCATGAGGTCATATGAAGAATTAGAGTTAGAACGATAGGTCAATGGGATCGCTCGACCTACCACTCATGAAAATGGTAAGTGCAAAATTGACAACCACCTTTAAGAAATTAAAAAATAAAACAATTAGAACGAGTAAAAAGGTAACAATAATGATCGAACAAAAAACAAAGGGAAGCTAGAGAAAAAGGGAATAAAGGTAAAAGGAAGGCTTGGGCAGCCTAAGAGGCTTATAAGGCATCAGTTCCTCTAATGAGGCTTGACGGTAGACCAATAGACTCAAGAAGGCAGTAACACTAAGGCGAAGAACCCCCACAAAGAAGGAAGAAAAAATTGAAAAATAGGAAAAGCAATAAAATGTATAAGTTACCTGTAGAGAAACCACAGAGGAATAGCTGGGAAACATGAAAAGTCACTGAAGAACTGAGAATAACAACAACAAAGGTATAAAGGCTCTAAACTTAAAACGCAAAAGTGTTGTCCAGATAGATCGGTCCTGTTTTTATAAGAAGCAGATCCAATGGCATGTAAGGATTGAGATGAACTATCTAGATGATGATCCTCATTATAATGTGACTCTGGTGAATC
The DNA here is from genome assembly GCA_026873985.1 of Saraca asoca. Taxonomy (NCBI): domain Eukaryota; kingdom Viridiplantae; phylum Streptophyta; class Magnoliopsida; order Fabales; family Fabaceae; genus Saraca; species Saraca asoca. Next base: position 1,015 of record JANHAO010000962.1, read on the forward strand.
TCAAGACTTAATGGGAAGCTAACTTAATTGTAAGTGCCTATAGTGAACAAAAGGCAGGTGGCTAGGAAAGTAGAAGGTTGTTAAGCCAGCCCAACTTCATATCCGTTGGAGATAAGGGAGCAAATAACATAGCCAAAAATAGCATCCAACTATCAGACATTGACCTAAGTTGAATAACCCAAGTTGAGGAAGGAAATAACTACTAAGCAAGGGCAAGGAATTAGGTCCAAGTTGAATGACCAATAGCACTTGGTTGATCAACTTGGGAAATAGAATTGATCGCTAGGAAACTTCAATAAATGAGTCTTTTAATAGTCACACAACTTGGAATATGCACAAGTAGCGTGATTACAACAATCATTAAGTGAGAATCTTGCTCACACCACCAATATGCCAGAGACACATAGCCACCTATCATTCGTTTAGGAGCATGACAATTGGCATACTTGTCATCTATATAAATAAGTAGGTATCCCATTTTCAGGTTATCTTCTTTACATTTATTGAAACTTTGTGCAAGAATTAACTTGAGTATCAGAGTGTGTTTGATGAATCATTTCTATCATATGCAACTAGCTTTGTTACGTGTGCAGGTCATCTGGTCAACTTCTCTCAAAAGAAAAGTATGAAAGCTTAATGTCTTTGAGTGTGTGGCCAACAATTGTAAGATTTATGAGTTAATTTAAATGATTATTTAAAAAAAAAAGGTTTGAATCATAGACTGTAATGCTTATTTAATATAAAATAGAAGTATATCTAAGTTACTTGTAGAATCTTGATAATATCTTTATTTAACGTGTTCCTAAAATCTAATAATTCACATAAGAATATTGTGTTTTAATTTAAAACAATATAATTTTCATCTATTAGAAGAAGGTGACAAATATATTAAAATATTAATTGATAATAGAATTTAATGATGATCAATAAAAAGTGATTGTTTTAATTCTTTTAAAATAAATAAAGTTTGAGATTCTTTATTGATATTTAAAAATTATAGATTTTATATCTATTAAATTTTATATTTTTAATTATTTGCAAATAAATTAATTCAAGATCATTTTAATACTTAAAAGTATTAGACCAATTTTTCGTGAGATTTTATTATTTAAAATTATTTTCAATATATTTCTCATTGATAATTTATGTTTACACAATTGTATTGATTGATGAATTCCACGACACCAACTTCAAATATTTTATTTGTTTGACCGATAAGAGTACCAATTGTCAAGCCCTTGATATTTTGATGATTGTCAAGTCTTAGTTAGTCTACTATTTAGTGATTGGTGCCTTAGATCTTGCTTGAACATTAGAATGGCCACATTTTATAAATTTTAGTAACTGACTTTACAGTCTGTCAACGAAGAAGTTGTGATTGTCCATCAGCACCTGGAAAGAATAAAATTGATAGTTTAGTTTGAAAATGTTTCTCAATATTTGTTGTGCCAACCAATCTACAAAGCACACATTCTTTGTAATTTAAAAATTGCATACCTTTTTTATTGTTCAATGTAGTTGTTAAAGCAGATTTTCGAGGTCATTTTCCGCAAGATACGCGTGTTGTTTTTAACGATCACCTCAGTTTAGAGCTTAAAATAATTACTACAACTTAAATTTGTCATCTAGCACTCAAGTTCTGCATATGTTCACATGAAGGTAATTACAACTCACTTTACCTTATAAATTTTTAGCGTTAAATAATCTAATTTAATTTGATTTTACTTATGTTATTATTTTTTATATTCAAATTTTGTTAGTTATATATGCTAATATACTTAAGTATATATCTTACGTGAAAAATATATTTTATCTATTTATAATATGAAATTAATTTTAATTTATTTATCTAATTTAAAATATCATATGTGATTTGTATGTTAACACTTTATTTATTTGTATTAATTTTTTATTTAAATTTAATATATTTTGTTACTTATTAGATATGTACTCCTTAATTAATCATAATTATATACAATCATTCTTATTTTCCTTTTTTTTTATCTAAATCAGAAACCTCAAAAGAAAATCCTACTTTTGATTTTTAGAGTTTTGTATTTAGGTAAAAGAAAAAATTAAAAACGATGAAAGTGTAATTAGGGTCCAAATTAAGTAGCACGTGATTAGCATATGATAAAATTCATTATATTTAAAAGAAAAATCAGCAAAATGAGCAAATTGTTAAAAGTGCAAATCACATATTACTTCTTTGCAATATTTTAAATTATATGTTTATAAATTAAAACTATAATTATATCACATATTAATATATTTATCTTTTTTATAATTAAACATCAAAAGAATTGTATAAACATTAAATTCTATAATATCTTTTGCTCTTTGTTTAAAATCACACAAAAAAGATTAAAATTTAATTCCATTCAATTTCAAATAAATTGAAATGACATTTCAGGGGATATACACAATTGGAGGAAATGCATGGGCAGTTTTGTTCAAACTAACCTAGAGCTACAATATTACTTAAACCCCTTAAGAAGCCAACATTTTACAATTCATGAATGGGATCGTGAACACAAGTTCTACACATAGGGCAAGATCCTTGTTGGATTAGCCATTTGTCTATGCAGTGCATATGAAAATTGTGGCCGCATCTGGGCAGTATTCTGACCAACTCTCCATCCTCAAAATCCTGCCAAACAAGACCAAATCTAGTGTTAATTTGGTGCTAAATTATAGTCTAACTCGCTTTAGTTGCAATCAAGTTACCAGAAACTTAAAAAAAAAAATTAAATTAAATCTAAAACAATCCCCTGTCTGCATGCTTTTGGTTATTAGAAGTTGCTCAATGAGTACTACACACAACTGGCTCAAACCCAAATATAAGTCTGGGCCCTACACATTTGCATTTATGTGAGCCACTTTGAAATAAGGCATAAGCCTCCTGTCTGTGAAAATGTTGTGCTGTGGGAGATTTTTCTCACCTGGAAGCAAATGGAGCAGCATGACTCATCGCATAATTTCAACATTCTGCTTGAATTGTATTGGTTAGCAGGAAGGTTTTGTATTAAATTCATGGACAACCCTGCAACTCTCCTGATATCATACACATCTGATACTTCTCTGTAAGTTGTTTCTGGTATCTGAAAATTGAGGTTCATCAAATCTGAGTCAAATCTTGAAACCAAGAGTATAGAATCAGTGAAACTGTCTTTACTTACATGCAAGTGATAGGCTTGGGCAACTGCTGAAAGTGCCCATTCCATAAAGACCTTCCCATTTAATAGACTGCCCAATAGAGCAACCTGGAATCCCACAAACATTAAATTTACAAAAAGAATACCAGATAACCAACTAAACTAAGACTTGGGACCCAAAGTTTTGAAATGGCAATAGAAGCTGCTATGAAACCAGTAAGAAAGATGGTATTGGCAAAGTATGGAGATTGCAGTATAACCTTGGAGAATGGCTCATCATAAGCAAACAATTCCAGTAATTCCAGTGCTGCAATGGCCCCTGTGACAGCTCCTTTCCCTGCTCCATCAAGAAAACCAGCTTCTGTGGTTTGCCCTCTAATGGCTCCCAGAATTGTCCCCATCAGAGACCCTCCTACACCAAGCACACGTCATAACAAGGATTATTTCCTGTAACATTACAAAGTAAGGCCTCAATGGAGCTATACAACATACCTAGTGCCAGAATGCAAGTAAATGCAGCAAAAAGAACTCTGTCCATAGCTTTCATGAACAACACAACTACAGCATTGTGAACGATGCTTGCAGAAACAAGTTTCTTACACCTTAATGCAGCTCCTGCCATATCAGAAAACCAGCTCCTCATAGTTGAAGAAGCTTTCGAAAGAGTCATCATGTGGATTTAGGGATAAGGCCCCAAGAGAATGGCTCTCAAACCATGAAACTACACTTCCATTTAAAGGATAAGAGGAAGAGTAGTACTGTTGCTATTCATTTCGATTTATTTTATTATAGATTAAAAAACTTCAATAAGTGAACGAGTGAACAGTAAAGTCACTATAAATTAAATTCTATTAATTAGATTTTGAATAAATTACATGTGATAAGGAGGACATGAAAGCATATATCTCCACAGGTACAAGTCCTAAAGGCCAAAAATAGAATTTAAACATAATGTTGACAATGTAAAATGTAGCCATGCCTCATGTAGAGTTATTGAATGGGCACATGCATGGTTACTTTAAATTTAATGGATAAACTATTCCCATCTAGAACCTCATAATCTGTGGCATTTTTGGGTCTGCACATCTAAAATAGGTAAAGATATTTTGAAGTTGCTGCGTACTTGAGACTCAATAGACCTTGTTATATTCTATCTTGCATTAATGTTTGAAGAAAACAACAAAGAGAGGAATAAAAGCTTGAAACAAGAGGATCCACATGGTGGTTTACAGATCAAAATGTTAAATCAAGTTGCACTTGAGTAAGATTCATTCTAGTTCTCATTGGTGTAGAAGAGTTTGATTGAATTTGGTATTATGTTGTTGTCCTGCAAAGAATTCGACACAGAAGTTAACTAAGGGCATATGGTGAAGTTGTTCTCGTTGAAGAGTGCTTGTCATTCCTTGAAATAAAATAAAGTTTGGTTTGTGATCTCTTAGGTTGTATGTCAAGGAAAGGAAAGGAAAGAGAGAGAAAGGAAAACAAGGTGCTAGAAGGGTGGTTCCTGGTTATTTTGCATCTGTGGGCTGAGATGATAAAGAATGAGTGACTGATTTAATTGCATTAACTGATGGGTAGATATTTTAGCCTACTGGGCTACGTCACCTTCAACCATTATGATCTTCTTTTGTATATATAGTTGATTTGCCAAATACCAATGCAGACAAATGTTTGGTGAGATATCAACCAATAAACGCAGGATTCTTCCCTTGTTTACATATAAGCAAGGAATTCAATGAAGTTACATGTATACTAATCTAATTTCTTCCCGCAATGTGGAACATCCCATTTTCAACTTCCATTCTCTTTCACTCATCTCTATTTATAAAAACAACTAATTTTCATGTTATTTTATATTCTATCATAATTATTTGATTTTTTTTTATTTATTCCATTTAACCAATCATTGTTATTTGATATGAAGCATTTTATCACACTTCCAAGCGAAATTTTTTACTCAAATTGGATTTTATAAAATAAAAAAAAATTCTATTGTATATTTTCATTTTATTCAAATTTACATTTTTTATTAGATGGATTGTGAACAAATTACATATTTCTTATTTAGTTAATAGTATAATCAAGTTAGAGTTAGAGAATTGTGGTTATAAATTATTGTACTATACAAAATTTGAAAGAGTTAGCTTTTTGTGATTCAAGTGGGGTTATTTTGATCATGCAATTCATATTTTTTTATGAAACTATTTATATTGAGAACAAAATATATATATATATATATTGTTACTGTTAATGAGAAAATAACACTAATTAAAAGAAGATGATGAGGTATTTTTGATATTTTTAGGATATGAATTTGAGAGTGGTTAAACATTTTATATTTTTTTCTTTGATTCCTTAATAGAGTGTGGTTGGCATCTTTTCTAATAAAAAAAAAACTAAATATCAAATTAGATATTTGTGTGCTACAATTTTTATCGTCCTTTCCATCCATCAATATTGCTAAAATGATTATCATCTCTTAACTGAGGGAAATATAGTGGTTTCAACTTTCATGCAATAAGTAAGAAGAGATTATAGGTTTTGATCCCTCAATTTTATAGTGTCTAATTTACAAAAAGATCATTTGTATATGGGTTTCGAATTCTTGATGAAACAGCCATTCATGAGACATCACAGGTGACCAGTCCAATCCATAAAATGCACTATTGGGTTTGTGAGTATTAGAAAAGGCTGGGCCAAGTTCACTGATTTTGGTTGGCTGGGCCAAAATTCCTAAGATTTTCAGGCTGACATTAGGCAGCAGCGACAGGCCATAGGTACAACATGTTTCGGTTGACTATGACATGTAAGTCATCATATGTGCACTGAAAAACTAACAAAAGCAGGAAAAAAAGGCTTGCAAGTTTATTCCTAAGAGCAAACCAAATAATGGAAATGATAAAGTAGAACGTTCAGTTAAGAGGGGTGTAACATTGGCATTGTTCATGTCTGCTATTTGATGAGTGTAATGCATGGCAACCTCAACCCTGTAAATTTACTATTATATGCTCTGAAATTAGGATGAATCTGCCATTTCCAAAAGTGACAGACTTCGCTTTGTCTGTTACTGTTAAGCTTCAATCGAAGGTGAAACTTTGTTCCTCTTGATTGGCCATTCAAAACTTCGTCGCTATCTGCCTTGGAAACTTATCGAAGGTATCTTTTATGTCCTATTAAGCAAATTTTTTTTAAAAAAAGAAAAAATTTGGCTGCAAATGCCTTGGTTACGACACTGACGTTGCTTAAGTTTCCAGGGAGACTCTCTGGAGGTTTCTACTATCTCAAGTTTTGTAGCTTCAACTGGGATACTCATTGAACTTGCAAATAATAATTGGGAAAGCTTATTATGTTGCTCTAAGAAAAAGGTCTGTGTAGTGCAGGAGTATCTATTTTTAGATTTTTGATCCAAAGTTTTCATCTTTTCCTCTCTTGAATCACTAATTCACTATCTAGTCATCAGTGTGCATACCCTCTTTGCATTTTCATCCTATTTTAATCAAATTCTTTATTCTTCATGAATTATTCTCAGGTAGTGGTGATTTTTTCTGATAAAAATCCCAGATACTCTTTTTGTGTCATGATCTTTGGATTTTAAATATATTGGAGAGATGGGTTGCTGTTCAAGTAAAGGAAAAGATTCTCTGCCAGAAGACAATACTTGCAGATCAAGTGTGGCTGTTGGAGTGCACAATCAGAAGACGACTCAAGAAACTGTCAAACATGTTCAAAAGTCAGATACAATTCTTGGGAAACCATTTGAAGATATCAAACAATATTATACTATTGGGAAAGAATTGGGTCGAGGTCGATTTGGAGTAATTTATCTCTGCACTGAAAATTCAACTGGCTGGCCATATGCTTGCAAGACTATTTCAAAGGATAAGCTTCTTAGTGAAGCTGATAAGGAAGGTACAAGGAGGGAGATCCAGATTATGCAGCATTTGAGTGGACAGCCAAACATTGTTGAGTTAAAGAATGCTTATGAGGATAAGTGTTCAGTTCATGTTGTTATGGAGCTATGTGAAGGTGGTGAGCTCTTTGATCAGATTATTGCCAAGAAACATTTCAGTGAAAGGGCTGCTGCTTTAATATTCAGGCAAATTGTTAAAGCGGTCCATATATGCCATTCCTTGGGCGTGATGCATAGGGATCTGAAGCCTGAGAATTTCTTATTGTCAAGCAAGGATGAAAATGCACTTCTGAAAGCAGCAGATTTTGGTTTGTCAGCTTTCATTGAAGAAGGTCAACTTTTTTGCATTTGTTTTGATGAAAAAATCAAGTTTACTGTCCCTTGGGATATGAATTAACATCTCTCTAGTTAATTCTTCCCAGGAAAGGTTTATGAAGACACAGTTGGGAGTCGTTTTTATGTTGCGCCAGAAGTTCTGAAGCGCAGATTTGGGAAGGAAATAGATATATGGAGTGCAGGAGTTATTTTGTATATCTTACTCAGTGGTGTGCCTCCTTTTTGGTCTGGTAAACCTAGACTTTCTTTTCCATATTAGGACCCAGTGGATTATAATCACTCTGTATTGGAGTGTCCAATGAAACTGTCTCATAATAACTTTGTTTTTGTAGCTAAAATTATAAAATTCACTTGTGTCTCACAAAGTAAAGTCATTGTGAGTTAGTTTCATTGTGCGAGTAACTGCTTGCTTGTTATAGCATGTAATTTTTCATTTGCTCTTCATTTTAATGTTTGAGTAGTTTTGGCTTTCTATTATGTGGCATAGAGACGGAAAGGGGAATATTCAATGCCATATTGCAAGGGCATGTTGATTTTGAAAGTCCACCATGGCCAACCATATCAAACAGTGCCAAGGACCTTCTCCGGAAGATGCTTACAGTTGACCCAAAGAAACGCATCACTTCTGCTCAAGTTCTTGGTATGTACCTGTCATTTTAAGATCCTGCTAGGCATGTGTATATATCTATAATCTAGCCTTTTAGTATGCACATGGTTTAGTTGATACATATTTATTTCTGTTATACGGCTGTTAGAGCACCCATGGATTAAAGGATATGAAAAGGTTCTGCCAAACGCCAGAATGAAGCATTCAGAGCTATGACCGAATCTGAAGGTGAATTCAGCCAAAAGTAGCGCAAACAGAAACCCTGATGTTATGAGATATTATGTATCATCCAATGATTTTTGTAAGTGATAACTTTGAAAAGCTTAAAGGCTTCTTTCACAATGAAATTAATTGTAAAATTCACAAAGTGAGACTATTATTAGCCAGTTTGATTGTAAGCACAAGATGAAAGTGACTTAGGAGTAGAAAAAATAATACATGTGTAAAAAATCCCATTTTGATTTACTTTAGACTTTTGAATTGCATTTGATGGGGGAGACTGAATATGGAAAATTAACTACAAGCTTCTTCTGGCAAGTGAACTTACATAGTTAATGTCAATGAGAAACAATGCGGGAAACGGTTTAGTCAGACTTGCACTTAACTGTAACTGAACGTGCCATTTGGTTTTGAGAATGGATAAATAAATGAAATTATTGACATCCTTTTTTGAAGCAGTGACAACCAAAACCATAACTAGAAGAAAACTCCAATTAGCGGACTTAAAAATGCTTTACAGCTTCCTTCAACACAATCTTATGCCATTTCCTATGTACTACGTGTGAAGGAAGTTTCAGTGTCAGTTCCTTCCCAGAAACCCTTTTCCACCGCTCCATACAGAAGCAATCCACGGATTGTCCTACTTTTGGCTCTTTTGTAGGACTATGTAGTAATATTAATGCTCCTATCTTTGTGCATATGAAAGAACACAATTTTTTGCAGCGTCATGATATCATTACAAGTTAGGAAAATGAGGTGGAATTAAATTCTCTAAAGCTCACTTTAAAAATTGGAAATTTGTAGTCCATTCTCATCTTTAATGAATCTTAACAAAACAATAAAGGCTTAAATATAATTTTGCATCATTTAGTATATAAATTGATTGCATTTAGTTATCTTGAATATAATATTTTATTTTATTATTTCTAATTTACAAGTTAGGTCGCATTTGCTCCACATTAATAATGTTAGTTAAATTAAAGATTGGAAATTTAATGGGCATATAAAGTTGTAAAGAATTCAAAGTTGATAATTATTGGGAGAGAAAGTAGTTAGTCATGTTAATGAATAAATTTGGGTGTTTTCTTAGTTTCATTAATTTTCCTTCTAGTGATTTGTCAACTTGGGATTATGTTGAAATTTGTGTGTCAATTAAGATTTTTTAACTTAAATTTAATAAAAGTTATCAATTTAAATCTAATTTGGTTCAATTTATATATAAGGGGTCAAAATAGAATATTTTATTTAAGGGAGATCAAATACAATTAATTTATATATTAAAAGAATCAAAATTATAATCAAACCAAAAATAAATGATTCTACCTAATAAAATTATCTGAGAAGATTTTGTGCATATAAGTGTAAGTTAGTGAAAGCATATCATAATTTTAGTTTGATTGAAAATACTTAGTAATTAATTATAACTTCAATAATTAACTATACCACTTTTAAATATGTTTTATTACATTTTAAAATTTTTTAATAATTAATTATAAACAATGATTATAATTAAATTAAAAATTATTTTGAATAGTTTTCATTTTAATTAGAATTATAAAGAGAGAAATATTAAGTATTATATCCATATTATTCTTTTTTTTTCTTTTATCTTTGTTGTCCTTATTCCAACAATAAGATAAAAACTATAATTACTTTCTTTTTTTTTGGTTTCACTTTTTAGTAATTTAACATTAAAAAATATTTGTTCTTTACAAATAAAAATAAATTATGAATAATTAATTATTAAATGTTGTTTTCAAACATGAAATAAATTTTATATAATAATTATTTAAAAATCAATTTTATTTATAATTAATTATTTGATTGTTATACCAAATAGTTAGTTTTACAAGAGTATATTTATAAAACTTTCCTCTTTTTGGTAATTAACAAAACTTGATCATGCTGTGCATGTAGTTATGCATAGTTTTACGAGACAACGTAAGTTACACTAGTCAAGTGTGTGCTAGTGATAAGGAATTTCAGTAAATTTGAATAATTTGTAAGAAATTGGATCTCTTTATGCTGCCATTGCTTCAATGAGTGTCACAAATAGTATATAATATTTAAAATTCTACATATTATCCCTAAAACTTTAAAAAAAAAAAAATTATGCTGCTCTTAAAAATTAACAAAGATGATGTATATAAATCCCTTGTGACCCTAATTTTCCTTTTTCTCCCAATTTGATCATATCGCAGGACCTAAACTACTATTTACAACCAAACCCTAGATTGAAAACAAAAGTCAAAATGGAAGGATTGACATCCCAATCTTACAACACTTCTAACATTAGATCTAGGCAAAAAATCTGAATTTATTTATGTGGAGCTCCTTCATTGTTAAGATAGCATGGAGTAACAAGATTTTGAAAGAAAATTTAGTACATGTGCATGGATTCAAATAGCTTTTAACATGAAATTTTATTTTGAAATGTTTTGAAGATAAAAACTCTTAATTTATTTATATTTCTATGGTGTTTTCACGGGATAAACTGCTATTATTTTATCTTTTCAATGATAAATTTTAGAAAGTAGAAGTCTTCTATTTTTATGACATTTTCATTCTATATTTTTATGATATTTTTAGAAGTAATTTCAAATATTAAAATATTTGATCTTCTTCTATTTTTTTTCAAGAATTCTAGCATAAAATTTAGTTTTTTTTCTATCAAATTGAATGGTGGCTTAATACCCAAAAAAAATGAAAATTAAAAGGTTAATTTATAAGTCACAAGCAATTTGCATGCATTATCTTTATCAGTTTTAACAGTAACATAGATTGTTTTAATTTTTCTAAAAGTTTAGTGGAGTAATGTATATGATTTTGATGTTCATAAATCATTTTTGTCACTTGTTCAAACTTTAAGAAGTAATATGGTTTTTCTCCTAAAAAATAATTACACATACAATTTAAAGAGAAATGAGAAATGATAAATGAATCAGGATTTTGTATAAAGCTATAGTGAAATCTACAATAAAATTTAATTGCAAATATGAGAGATATTTGATTGTAAATATGATATGTGTGTAGCATTGCTGATAAAATAATATTAATTATGTTTTCTGCTATTATCTACAAATGAGAATAAAGTTAAGAATAACATCATACTCATATCCCTCACCCACATTTTTCTTACATTTGAATTTCATTACGAGGTCTGTTGTTCTCTTAATGACAAAAAATGGGGGTGGGTGTTTCATTTTTGTAAAATTAATAATCTCCGTATTAAATACTGCATGCCAAATACTCTGTTGTTTCCGCAGATGAAGGCATAGGTTAGTAATTTGTGATCCAGGTATACACGTTTTCTTGCTTCAGCACCAACTGTGGTGTCCACATCTGATGCTTGTGCAATTCCACTGTTGCAATTAGCGCATGATCTGTGCATTTGCTTACGTCTAAACAATAATTAACCACTACATTTCATCTACCTTTGATGTATTACGTCAATAAACAGAATAACGTACGTAGTGGATTTGGTCCTTGCAGAGGAAACTTCTCTGCCCCATCCCCTCCTTTTTTTCTTCATTACTTTTTTAGTCGTGTAAGCATCATCCTTTCTGCTTTATTCTTGATACAAACTGTTGACTTGGTTCCCCATTTTATCCTCTCTCTATCGGACTTTTTTTCAAGCCTTCAGCTTTTAAAACAGGGTTTTCTTAAGACTTTCCACATCCAGGTATCAAATTTGGCTTTCTTTGTTTCAACTTCCTTTGAATATTCTTCCCCATGGCTCATGTGGATTGTTTTTTTTTTCTTTTTGTTTCTTCCTAAAAACAAGCTTTTGGTTGGTTTTCATTTTCAGATTTCTGATCCAAAGCTTTGATCTTTTCCACTCCTGAATCACTATATGGTCATCAGTATGCAAAGTCTATTTCAACTCTCATCCAGGTTTAATTAAATTTCACATTTTTCCTTAATCATGCTCAAGCGGGAGTGAATTAATCATGTTCAAGTGGGAGTGAATTTCCTGATAAAAATCTCAGCTTTCTGACTATCCTGCGTCACAATCCTTGGAATTGAACATCTAGAGAGATGGGTTGCTGTTTCAGTAAAGGTGGAGATTCAGAGCCAGAATACAATGATAACAGATCAGGTGTGGCTGCTGGAGTGCATAATCAGAAGAACCATGAAACCTATGCTAATCAATCAAAAAGCCAATTACCAGAAAATCATGCTGCTGCAGCGTCTCAGACACCATGGAAGTCCAATGTTCCAGCACCAGGCCCACCACATGTTCAAAAGTCAGACACAATTCTGGGAAAACCATTTGAAGATGTTAAGCAGGACTATAGTATTGGGAAAGAATTGGGTAGAGGTCAATTTGGGATCACTTATCTCTGCACTGAGAATTCAACTGGCAGGCAATATGCTTGCAAGTCAATTTCAAAGAGGAAACTTAGTAGTAAATCTGACAGGGAGGACATGAAGAGGGAGATTCAGATTATGCAACATTTAAGTGGGCAGCCAAACATTGTTGAGTTTAAGGGTGCTTATGAAGATAAGAATTCCGTTCACCTTGTTATGGAGCTATGTGCAGGTGGTGAACTCTTTGATCGAATTATTGCCAAGGGGCATTACAGTGAAAGGGCTGCTGCGTCAATATGCCGGCAAATTGTTAATGTTGTACATATCTGCCATTTTATGGGTGTGATGCACAGGGATCTGAAGCCTGAGAATTTCTTATTATCCAGTAAGGATGAGAATGCGCTTCTAAAAGCAACGGACTTTGGTTTGTCCGTTTTCATTGAAGAAGGTAAAATATCGATCCTTTGCATTTGCATGTGGTATTATAGTTTTCTTCAGTATATGGATTTGAATAGCATTTTGGCATTAAGGTGGCAGTAGCTTCTTGTTAATGTTTGTCAGATGGAAAAGCAACCCTTTGGATATGCAATAAAATTTCTCTAATTGATTCTTCCCAGGAAAGATATATCGAGATGTAGTTGGGAGTGCTTATTATGTTGCACCAGAAGTTCTACGGCGCAGATATGGCAAGGAAATAGATATATGGAGTGTAGGAGTCATGTTGTATATCTTACTCAGTGGTGTACCTCCTTTCTGGGCTGGTAAACTCTCACTTACTTCCATAGGAGGATGCATAACGCCTCCATTTTTTTGTCTTTTTCTCAATGGATCTTAAGTTTTACTAATTTTTAGTTTCAAATATGTGTCATAGAGACGGAAAAGGAAATATTCAATGCCATATTGCACGGACACGTTGATTTTGAAAGCAAACCATGGCCAACCATATCAAACAGTGCCAAGGACCTTATAAGAAAGATGCTGAACCAGGACCCCAGAAAACGCATTACTTCTGCTCAGGTTCTAGGTATGTAACTCTCACTGTTGTTTCTCCTTGTTAAATACCAAAGAAGTATTAAACTGTACCCTGAAAAAGTTTCATACTTTATTCTCAAAGTATCTTGGCAGTTCATTTTTGCAGGATATTTGTTTTCGATATTTCCTTTTAAAATTATCTTGCTTGGTGCATATTTCTTCCACAATTGACTGAAGTGATATATTGTTATGGTTTATTAGAGCACCCATGGATTAGAGAAGACGGAAATGCTTCTGACAAGCCAATAGATAGTGCAGTCCTTTCGAGAATGAAGCAATTCAGAGCAATGAATAAACTAAAGAAACTTGCACTAAAGGTAATTCCATTTGCAACTTGCATATAGAGGGCACTGCGCTGTTTGGTCCCTGGTTGTGTCTATGGAGTATGAACTCCCTCTTAACCTGGGAAGATCAATATTAATCCATTTTTTATTAGACATTGTATAATCACATTTGAGATCGGGTAACTGGAGACAGAAAACATCATTTTATGAGTTGTGTTCATGATGCTGAAGTTGTCTAGTATTTGTGTAACTTCATGGTAAATACTGAGTGAATTTTCAAAACTCTTTCAGGTCATTGCGGAAAATCTTTCTCAAGAAGAGATTCAAGGATTGAAAGCAATGTTTACGAACATGGACACAGACAAGAGTGGTACAATCACCTATGACGAACTAAAGGAAGGATTGCAAAGACTAGGCTCCAAGCTCACAGAGGGTGAAGTTCGACAGCTTATGGATGCCGTAAGATTTTGTTAATTAACTTATGTTCCCCCTTTTTTTTTTCTGTTTAGTCTTGCAAAATAATTTACATTTGCTTTGTCAAAATTTCAGGCTGATGTAGATGGAAATGGCACAATTGACTACATAGAATTCATCACAGCTACCATGCACCGACATAAGCTGGAAAGAGATGAGCATCTTTACCAGGCCTTTCAGTTCTTTGATAAAGATAACAGCGGGTGAGTCCTCTCTCTTTTAAGTTCTGGCCATTCTCAAAACTCCACGCCCAACTCTCTGATTTCTAGTCATTAGATGGCTAGCCACACCAATAACATGTATTTTGGTTTTTGGCCAATTGCATTACAGCTTTATTACGAGAGATGAACTGGAAACAGCCATGAAAGAAAATGGAATAGGTGATGATGCTACAATAAGGGAAATCATATCAGAAGTTGACACAGATAATGATGGAAGAATCAACTACGAAGAATTCTGCACAATGATGAGAAGTGGAACACAACAGGGCAAGCTATTCTGAATTCTTTCAGAGTATCCAGCATCCAAAAACTCTTGCGGGAGCCTAAAACTTCTGAGCAACGGTCTATCCGTCCCAATTTTCATACTATATGGTTTAAAAGTTCATTTTCCTCGAGCATGTTAAGTCTTAAATTGTACAATTTGTTGAACTTCCAAAAAAAAAAAAGTCCCTCTTATGCTTTATACATCGAAGGTTTATTCTTGATTAAATAACGTTTAAATACGCCGCCTTGAAAATACACCTTCTGACGTTCCCGGTAACGTATAAGTGTTGAACACATCTATCGATAATTATACCTAGTTTTTAAGTACAAATCATGATCAAGCATACAAATAAAGATAGATGGATCACAGAAACCATGACATCTAATTTCATAAATAGGGTTGGCTTCATACATTCATCCATGAAATCAATAGAATTTAACCAGAAAACAAGTTCACACCGCTAAATTATTTTATCTTACTTGAAAACCGAATCATCAAACTAATAACACTTTAACTTCAGCTGACAAACACCCTAGATACTAAAATCATAGACACCATTAATCATCTAAAAACCATGAATCTTGATCTGGTCCTTTTTGACAAGGCCAGCCTGAACGAGGAACTGAGAGACGTTCTTGCGCTGATCACCTTGGAGTTGAATTATCTTGCCAAGCTCCTTATCCAGCACAACATTCCCGTTGCAGCAGAAATCTTTCTTGAGATCTTTGAGGATCTTCTCGTAGCTGAACTCTTTCCTCAGCCCTTGCACAGTGGTCAGACTTTTCTTTCCATTCCTCTGTTGTATGCGTATATGCACATACTCTTTAGATCCGGGGGCATCCGACTCTTTAGCTTCAGCAAATGGGTCAAAAGCAGTGGGAATCTGAATGTCCAAATCAACCATGTACCTTGTTTGAAAGAAACTGACGGCAACTAATCGGTAGAAACTGTAGGAAAAACACAGAGACGTAAATACGATCAACCAAAATCCAATTGTGAATAAAATTTTCTCGATTGTACAAAGACCTCAAATAAAATTCCGAACTTCTTATGTTCATCTATTATATTCTTCTTGTACAGGATAAAACAAATTTCTCAAGTCATTGTGAAAGAGGATGAATTTTGGTGAAAGCAAGCAGAAAAAGTTAGCAACTGTCAGAAATTCACAGAACAAATATCGAAAATTCACCCAGTTTCAAAACCTGATAGATTTTCTTTAAAACATAGGAAAATATACACAAAACTCATAAAATAATACTTCCCTCAAATTCAAATTTCAAATTTTCATCAATGAAGTAATAAAAAAAATTAAAAAAAATATTCACTTAATCCCAAATTTAAATTTTTCGTGAAAAAAATAATTATAGAGGTTTTAATCAAAGATATGTTTCGCTTTAATTAAGTTAACTAAAAAAATTCCATCAAAATTTGACTTTTTCATCAAATATATTCTATTATCAAATCATGGATCACCAAAAAAAAAAAAATCCTTTAAGTATTCAGAATATCTCCAAGATTTGAAATATTTAATCTATCTTTATTTACTTTTTTTTTTTTCAATTAAAGGGAGTTACGCGTGATTTCATTATAGTCAAAGTATTCCTCCTACTGCAAATATAGATTCCCGCGAAATTTCAGATTGAAAAATAAAAAGGGAATCAATAAATCATTGAAGACCTTTTCACTCCCAAGCCCCAACCTTAGGATCATTCACGAACGCGCAGAAAGATTGCACTAAATTCAATTAGAAACGTCAGACGAGGAAACTATAATTTAGAAAGCCTAGCACAACCTAGATCCTAAACTTAGAACACAATCAGGATTTATAAACAGATTAATCGACCTATATAACATCAAGAAGAACGACAACATGTGTAGAATCAAAACGTATTAAAGGAGAACAAATTAAAGGAAACAGACCTGATATGCTAAAATGACTTCCTAGAAGCTTCGGAAACAAACAGCAGACTTCGTATATAAAGAGAGGTTGAAGGGAAGGGGTTTATATAGAGATTTCGGGTGAGTGGCGCGGTGTTCGGAAAACTAATGGCTGTAGGATTAGTTTTCTTAACCATGGTTAGTTTTGAAGATCTCGGCGGTGGACTAAGAGATAAAGTCGGCGATATACACGTGACCGCTGTGAAGAGGTTGGGGATTTTAGAGGGACGTGGATCATGCTGACGTGTACGTGATATTAGTGCTTTTGTTAAATGGAGTAATCTTTTTCCTGAAGACAGATAAATGCAGCGTACACAAATTTTGTTCGAAATAATAGAAATTCCAAATACAAGGCGCGTTAAGTTGTAAAGAATATTTTTTATTTTATGAAAAATGAAATATCTGTTCTCATACTGAAAAATAAAAATTATGTTTAAATGTTTGTTAAAATTTTTTATTTTATAAAAGAATAGATTAATATTTAGATTAAAAAGTACAAGTTATTATTTGATTAAAAAAAATGTTTCTAGTAAGATTCAATCCACAGTAATTTTTTTTAAAAAAATAAATTACAAAACACATTTTCTTATAAAGTTGAAGTTCTTTTTTATTAAAAAAAAAGTTGTTTTAAGTGTTTTTTTTTATAATTTAGTTATAAGTCAGAAAATAAAATAAAAAACTGAAAATAGAGAATCACACTTTTTATTTTTAATAATTTAAACCTGTATTCTATATTTTATAAAATTTTACAAAATAAGTCAATTTTCTATGACTAATCATAGCCTAAAATTTCATATCATTCCAATATTCTGTTTTTGATTCCAATCCATTGCAATTTAGAGATAAGCAGCATGATTTATGCTTTCAACGTAGAGAATCATATCAAATCAAATGAATTCCTGATCGATAATCATCAAACATTGAAAAATTTAGCTTGTGATTTCAATCATTACATTGTAGACTTTTACTTGTATATTTGATGTGTCATATATGTTTGAAAAATGTTATTTTTTTTTCGTGATTATAGGCTAATTGAATGAAGCTTAAACTTGAAAGAATTATATTATAAATTTTTGCATATAACCAACTTAAAGTCTCAAACCAGGAGAATAATCTGGAAATCTTCTTAATAAAATAAGTGAGTGGACCACGTCGTACAAATTGACTTCTTCGATCATTTGGGGAGCACTTGGACAGCACAATTTGCCAATTTGAGAAGGAAGCGCCAATCCAATTGCAATTTCCGCGGCGTATCATGACAAAGATCTGATCTAGATTCGTTTTCTTCAGAGCCTTTTCTCAAACCACATAAATTTACCATTTAAAAGAAAAGAAAAAGGGGGGGGGGGGGGGGAATTTGGATCATCTCAGTTTAATATGAAACCTCCTCTTGTGAACGATTATGCACCGATAATCTAGAGGCATAGACAAAAAAAGAAAAAAAAAATGAAATTCTATGCTGTTGGATTATCTGGCAAACGGTTCAGATCCATTTCGACTTGGTGGATTGTCCATTGCATATTCTCCAGTTTCTGCACAGTTGGTAATGTGAAAAATCCCTTATGTGCAATATGGAATACAAAAACCATAATATAATACAGAATATTATCAGAAAACATTATTATACTTCTATCTATTTACGACTTTTTTCACACTTGTCCGCGTATTATCTAAGTTAAATTAGTCTCGTTTATTTTAAAACAGGTGAGATGAGTTCATGTCAAAATGTGACCGTTGTGTTGATAAAAAAAACGTTGTGGATAAATGGAAATGCAAATAGATATCACCTTTACAATATCATGGTACTGCCTTGCAATGTTGTCAAAGTGAGGGTCAACACCTTGATACTCCCGAAGACGAGTTACCTGATAACAAAAACAGAGGTGAATTTTATGGTCACTGATTCGTCTTACTGCTGAACATACACAAGAAAACGTAGCCACACACCGCTTTGTTATATGCAATAGAGGCTTCTTCTGTGGCCTCAACAAGATACTTCCTGTGACAAACAGAAAAGAAAAGATGATTAATACTTAATCAGAAAGAAACTACCTAAAACCTCCAAAAAGATATCATGAATTTATACCTTATCTTATGAAGAGCAGGTATAGACTCCTGAGTGTAAGTCTCAAGCAGGAGAACATGTTCCAGAACCCTGATATTCAACGGCAAATATCATATCTTATTACTTCCAAGGTTTAAGCAAGCTGATAATATATGATATTGAAAAACAGACAAATGATAAAGCTGGAAGTGACAAACAAACCTCAATTTCGCATTCATAGTCTCACACCTTTTACAGAGCCATGTCTTCTGCATTTCATCCTAAAAGTACATTTGGGGTAAGTCAAGCTATGTTATTAGTTACTCAAGATAGTAGAATTTACACAAAATGCTCACATATTTATGTTGATGCTGCAACTTCAAATCTTTGACAAGTTTAATAAGTACTCCAAGTATCTGCTCCAAGACCTGATTGAGAATAATGGTTTCAGTATCTACATAGATTGAAAAACATGTAGCTGAGAAAAAAAATGTAGCTTCAAACACATGACAGCCCTTTCTCCATCACACACACTGTTTCTGTGTTGTGTCTGCTAGAGATAAGGTCATTCCAAATAACACCTATGCATTACATTATAATATTCAGCAAATTTTCTATCTGCAGAATATAGGTCCTCCCGCAGTGCAGCTTCTTCTCTTTCAATCTCCTCAATCAACAACTTCACCCTGGTAAAACAACATAATTGAGAAGATAAAATCTAGAGATATAACCAGTGCAGGTCTTACAACCACGGCAACATGCACCAAGTATATTAACACTTTGTGGTTAACTTCATTTATAAAAATACATAATACCTTTCAGAGTTCAAATATTTGTGGTTAGCGTGAACAACAGAAAGTGTAAGCTACATCTATACCAAGAAGACAACAAAAGTGGAGATGATTTTTTAGCCAAATTTTTTTATACAAAAAAACTACATCTTGTACAGCAAATGAAACTGGGAAGAAATTTTGATCCATCATCCAAGTTGCACCAATCACCAAAATTAAAGCAAACCTTGGGTCTATTAGGCAATTACATTAGACACATTTCCCCTTTACACTCTTTTCATATCTGAAAGAACAAAGACCTATTTTTGCTAAAATCTCAAACTGTTTTTTGGGGCCCTAAGCATACATTCTATCAAAGTATCGATTCCAAAACTAATATGTCACACATAAAACACTCAAACTGTGTAGTAATCTCATACGCCTTGAACTCATATACTTCTCTAGTAGAAGTCATGGGATACATGCTGCAATGGGAGAATACTATCCCTTGGACCAATGAAAAGAAATAACAATGTTACATTTTGCAGAACAGGATTTTCTAATAATTTAATAACAATAGCACTGGGATTAGCCCAAACCTTTCTGGAAGTCGAGCACTTGTACTTTGAGTTCCAGGTGAAGATGAGTCTGGACCAAGAAAGAAAAAATCAGTTTGACAAATATACACGGGAAAAAAAATCAACTTATCTCCTAGACTCCACTCAGAATGCACTGATGATAAGAACAAAGAGATATATATATATAATACTAACCAATTTCATCTAATATAAAGGCATTGGATAACTTATCACATTTCACTTTCAACCGAGCATCTATCTCACGAGAAAGGGACATGCGGTATTCTGTCATATCCTTTCATTTACAAACACAAAGGAACCAGGTTAATCACACCACGATAGTGTGCTTAGAAGCAGATTTTCATACGGTGAATTACAAAGCATACCACGGATAATGGTGATTGTTGAAGTTGAGTTTGCCACAAATAAGCAGGTGTGATGCCAAGAAAACGATTTGGGACACCACCAACTCCAGCTTCTGAGTCCGTAGCAGCAGGAGTAGAACTTACCCCACCAATAGAGCTATTTGGAGTGGTGTAGTTAATAGAATTAGTGCTTGAGCTGATTGTCACACTGGTACTAGTACTGTCAAGGGAGCTCCGAGACATTGCACTCAATTTTTCAATGTCTTCCTTGTGAATGTCGCCATCTTTGGAGATCAAAGGTAGCCTCAACCTTTGAGCTGCTTCAGCCACAACCATTCGATGCTCTAAAGTCTCATAGACCTGATAATCAATATAATGTAGATCTGCTATATATCAATCTAGACTCTAGCAGTATCCAAATGTTATATAAGCACATGTGGCACATCAGTATTTCGATAGAAACCCATACAGCAGCATAATAAGCCCCACCAATGGGTTAATACCAATCTTCTGCCATCTCAGTCCCAGCAGAAGTCAATGACATAGCATCCATCCTGCCCTCTAAAGAACCCATATACAACTTCTATGATACCAGTCAATTGTTAGGTTCCTAATTCATGTGCATGAGTTGAGCCACATTCAAAAGTTCACTCAACTTTTTCTAACCATAGAATACAACTAAACTCAAAATTCATCCATTAGTTATGCAACTTGCAAATTTAGCATGCACTCATTCATTTGAATTTGTGATGTAAAAGAGATAGTCCATATAATATGCAATTACAGTAACGAGCACTTTGGTAAAGAGTTTCTTTGCGATCTCCATGTATAAAAGAAAAACTTTTCTAGAGCAAAAATTAAAAGCACTCTCATTGAGGTGACGTTGTTTCAACATCAAAGAAAGTGTACACCATAACAAATACAAAACCTGGGGAGAATTCTTCAATCCAAGCTGTGGATATAGACCGCCGGTGTCTCTGATTCCTCCAATATTAGCCACAGAATTGGCTTGCTGATACTCTTCCACCATTGCAATGGCCTCAGAATATATTGCCTGCAATTGACCCACCGCATATAAACACATCAGTTAGTTAACAGTGATAATAAGTTAAACCAACTAGTATCTCATAAATAATTAACCCAAGTATTAAGCCCTCAAATCAAAACTAAATCCAGCTTCATCGAGCTTAAAAATCAAACCGCGATGCTATAACTGAAAAAACATTCTATGAATAATCCTTTACCATGGCTTCTAGATAGCGCAGTCTTTCCCTGCACATTTCCTCTCTGGCCTGAAAATTAACGCAGCATGTTACTAACATTGTTGGAATGCCAACATAATGGTGCACACAAAAGTTTTAACTTTTAAATAACATCAAGTAGCCATTTCCCTATTCTTCTGGATTTTCTACATAATTGGGCTCAAAAAGGGTTCAAATTGTGAATAAAACCCGAATACCAGTATCCCTTCTTGGAATTTACACAAACACCGAAGAATCAAGTAAAATATGAGAGAATTACAAGTTGAAGATCGTTGTATAATGGCTTGGACATGAGAGATCCATCGGGTGCCAAGCAGTGGCGCTCCAACTGATCAATGACCTGCGTAACATCGGCGGGGAGGTTTTGGCCGTGCAGTCCCTTCACCATTGATGATTCTGGGTCCGAAATAACGGTGTCCTTTGCTTCTCTCTCGATTCAAGAATTTCAATTTCAGTGGATCCAACAACTTAAAGAGAAATGATTCAATCTGTGCTACTGCTTATCATCATTAGAAGTAAGTTGAAGATCTAAATGACCAAGTCACCCACCATAAACAATCATAAAAAAAAATAAAATCAAATTGATCTCCCCATCTACCGGCCTGGAAAAAAAAAAAATCCAGTTTTCCCTTTTTCGGAAAATTTTAAATATTTTTAATAAAAACTTTCAAATTTTCAAAAAAAAAAAAAGTGTAAAGTTTATTTAAAACTACTCTGAGTTCTGCGAGTGCAAGTACTTGACGGAATGGTACAGCCCTCATCCTTAATAATTTTTTATGAAACTATTTTGAGTTCTACGAGTGCAAGTATTTGATTGATTGGTAAAGCCAACGAAATTCTTAATGATCAGTTGTCTATTTTAATAATTATATTTTTTAAATGTTTAATTATTTTTTAAAATCATTTAACAATCAATTATGAATTATAAATAATAATTTCTATTAAGCTAAAAACTCTATTTCGAATATCCTTTATTTTAATAGGACTTATAAAAACTAATCTCACGTGCTCCTGCGTGTTTTTAAATGCTTTTTTTATTTAAAGAAATTGTATATGAATATTGAAATGAAATTTTTTTATTTATTAAATAGTGAATAATTAATTGAATATTGTTATATAAAAGAAAAGAAAGGTATAAAAAGACAAAGGGAAAGGGAGAGAGAGAGGGAAAGAACTGAGTTGAGGAATGCTTACAGAGGGAAGCTGTGTTTCGTGGAGATATAGAGGTGAATTGTTTTAATAATCCGTAATTAAATTCTTGATATAATTTTTCTCTAAATTTATTAAATATTTAATAATTTAGATTAATTTTTTAAACAAATGTAAAAAGTGGAATTTAAATTTAACTAATTTTTTATAGGAATATAAATATAAAATTAATATTTATATCCATATTAATATTACTTGTCGTTTTTTTTGTCTTCATTGTCCCTAGTTTAATAATAACAATAAAAACTCCCTTTTGTCATTTTCTTTATTATCCCATTTAATAATTTAATATTAAAAATTGATTTTTTATATATTGATCAAATAAAAATAGAATATATATAATCAATTATAAAAAGATATTACTAAATATAAAAAAATGATTCTATATAATCAATTATTTCAAAATCAATCCAAACAAGCCCTAAAACTTTTTACAATATTAATGAATACAATGTTTTTACTGACAGTATAGAGTTTTTAATAATTATTAACAACATGACAATATAGGAATAAAGTGATAATGTGAAATTGATTCACCTTAAGAATGGATCAAAATTAAGCCCAACTATTTGTAAAAAAAAAAAAAAAAAAAGGAAAAAGAAAGAAAGAGTTTTATAAATATAATTAGTTTTTCAAAAATTAAGAAAAATGATGAGCTGTAGCAATTGTCAAAAAATATAAGAGGATGGACGAAAGTGGGGATTAAAAGAAGTGCTTGAGCACCATTAATTTTATGTTATTCTGTTTTAAATTTGCGAAGAAAATTGGCAGAGTTTACATCAGGTACAATTTTCATATGTGGATTTTCCTCTACGGTGATGGGTAAATATTCAGATTTAACAATTTTATATTTTCTTACTTTTCAATAATAAAAGTTATAATATAAATAAAGTGCATCTGATTCAAAGTATTTAAAATGAGCAAATATTATCGATTCCTTTGAAATCATAAAACAATGAAAATTTACTTTATTTAAAATTAAATTAGATTTATATATAAAATTATTCAAATTCAATTTCAAAATTCTATTATTGAAATTGCACATGAAGTAAAACTCAAGTAGCATTTTCACACAGAAAAAATGTTATTTTTTTAAACATTCTGCATGGAAGACCAAACGTAACATGCAGAAAATCGTTCGACCAAAAAAAAAAAAGAAAACCAAGAACACCAAGGCTTGTTCCATCTTGTCAAAAATTCTCTCGTAATTCCTATATTGTTGCCCTTTTTCTACACACTGCCGTTCAGAAACCAATAAGACTTCCATTCAACAGACATCAATATATCATCAAATCAAATCATATTTCTCATAAGTCTTGCATCTCCATTAAAAAAAGATAAAAAGAAAGCGATTCCTCTCCATGTACAAACAGTGCGGATACTGGCCCCATCTCAGTGGCTAGGTCTAGGTGAAGAATACCAAAATAAAGAGGAAAATGAACAGAGCCATCAAAGCCAATATCATCATGATCTGGCCCTTTGCGCCAGTCTTCTTCATCACCATTGCCACTTTTTTCTGCAAGAATTATAAAAGCAACATTTAGACACTTCAATTGATAGTATCAATAATCCAAGATTTTTTTTATGGCGGCACCCATGAAGCAAATGTTTGTGTCTTTTTATTATTATAATTATAACAGCCAATCATTTAGACACTTCAATTGATAGTATCAATAATGCAAGAATTTTTTTTATGGCAGCACTCATGAAGCAAGTATTTGTGTCCTTGCAGACACAAATAACTTTGATGAGAGAATCAAAAACGATGCAGGCACTCACCTGCACAAAATCTAAACGATTTGATGTGCTGTCCATTTCAGTGCCCAGTTCATCTATTATCTTCTCCTGAAGCATTTTCAGACACAATTGAGTTTTAAAGTTAGAGATGCGCAAGAACATAACATTATATAAAGGCACTTGAAGGGAACACAAAAATCTACCTCATAGTTTTTGAAGTAAAATAGAAACAATCATACAAAGACAAACCTCTCAAATCATTACCTGTGCAAGGAGCTCTTCATGTATTGTAAGCCCAACACCTCCAATTCTCTGCACACTTGCGCTAAGTTCATCCAACTCCTCATCCTGTTGCCTGTGAGCACCAATAGATAAGAATAAAAATAAGCTAATAGAGCAAACAGTGGTCATTTAATGAGCACTATGCAAGAGTGGGACAAAAGCGATTGCTTTTCAATGCTGTATGGAGAAGAAAGATAGAGAAAGATGAAGTACTTTATAAGAAGCAGCTGTCTATCTGATTCTGATGCTATAAAATCGTCATTATCTTGAGCAGCATACTGGCTAGATGTAGCAGGTTGATGGGAATTAGGCAGCCTCATTAGTTCTCGGTGCATCCCATTTGCACTAGCATGGCTCATTGAATTTGAGCCCTTTCCAGATTCCACTACTTTCTTCATTGCACCCACCTAATGATGTACTACAATCATTCAGGGGATCCACGCACACAGAAAAATGCCAAGAGAATGTCATATGCACATTAAAAATAGCTAATAGAAACTGTACATGGGGTTGAGAACTCAGGTAATTATGTTAATTAGAATATGAAAATAAATTATTAAATCCAAAATTATGCTTCTGGATAGCAGACTAACAAATGCCCAATGCGCACAAACCTTTTACAAATATATCTCTTGGGCCTTTTTTAGGCATAGGCTCAAGGCAGACAAGCTTAAACAGGACGGCAAAGTTTGTTAAGCACACAATTACGACATTTTTCTGACTTCTACTAAAGCATAGCACAAATTAGGTTAGGATACCTGGGAACGAGCACTGCTGGTCCATTTCCTTCTGTTTTCAAGCTCCACTTCATCAATACCATACCAAGCAGGATCTCTAGCAGCTACAGCAATTGCTTTGCCCAATTCATCCACCTTTCTATCAAAAAGCAACCTTCAGCAGTTGTGTATAGGTTAGATAACAAAAAGAAAAAGTCATACATGACAAATAGACTATGTTTGTGTCTGATTATTCCCAATCAATTGGCAAGTAGAAACAGTAATAACATATATTACATATCAATCAGGAGAACGGCAATGTTTTTATAAAAAGAACATGTTAAGTCACAAACTGTGCATATTCAACCACTCAACCTGCCACTCAATGCTTTCACAACCCACAAGCAGCTCCTTTGATAGATGTACTCGCTCCCCAGGATCAGTAGCAGTGTTTTCCCATTGGTGGAAAGTAGATTGCAACTTATCAATCTTAGCAGAAAAGGAAAAAAGTCAGACAATTAAAGGTACATATCCTACACCAAAAGTTGATACTACCAAAAACAAATCTCAACACCAAAATAACTCCATAATTCACTCCTCTATCTAGTATTCTCGGCTTTTAGCCACTGGTAGCCATAAGAAATGCTCAGCCCAATCACAGACCGCGTGTTGTTTCTCTTCAACACTCCAAATTTACATAAACAAAATAATCAGATCACTTACTTCAAAAATTAAAGGGAAATTAGGTTTTAAACTCTCAATCAAGTATAGTCGCTGATCTCCTAATTTTTAAGTGGTACAAAATGCATGATTGAATGAAAAAAATTGAAATAATATAACAGAAAAACAGAACGCGAAAGGACGGAGATTGTTGAATTAGAGAAAAGAACTTACAGATTCCTGAATCTCTTCCTTGACAACGTAGAATGGATCTTGAGCAGAGGGCATCTTATAGATGAGAAAGGTGATTGATTCAATGGGATTTAAAGCGAATCGAATTCTACATAAAAAATCAGAAAACAAGTACTCCTCCCTTGAGAGTCTGGGATACTCTCTGCTTCCGCTGACATGTTGATTTTGATTTATAGTTATAGGCTACCAAAAAAATAAACAAAAGCAAATCACACTTATATTTATATTTTTTTATTGTTAAAATATAAGACTTGTTTAAAAGTGTTTTTAAGTATTTTTATTTTATTATTTCTTAAAAATAAATTTTTAAAAATGATCTTAAAAATTGTTTTTTTAAAATAAATAATAAAATACTTGTTTGAATGTAAATTTTGAAAACAGTTTTTTGAAAATATAAGAGTAGAAAACTTGTTTGAAAATAGTTTTAAGAATAAAAAATAAAAAACTTATTTGATTGTAATAAAATAAAAATTCTTTTTATTTTTATTTTCAATTAATGATAAATTTATATGTTTAAATAACGTATATGAGATATCTTTATAAACTATTTAAATAATACATATTAGATATGTTTAAATAAAATATATGACAAATTTTATATGTTTAATTTTTTTTATAATTACTACTATTTAGATATTAATAGTTACTTTTAGAATTGTGACTAATCATTATTATAATTTTTAAGGTGTAATGTAAATTTAGGATGAATTTAGAAATATCTTAAATATTATTATGAATTATAGCCGCTAAAAAATAAATTAAAAATGTTATATATGTTAAACCTAAAAGATTTATATGGTTGCAATAGAATAATTTTTTTTTATTTTTAATTAGTGATAAGTTTTATATGTTTAAATAATTTATATAAGATATCTTTACAAACTATTTAAATAATACATATGAGATATGTTTAAATAATCCGTATGGATTTTTTTTTTCGATTGGTCAAAAGTTTCAAAAATAGGGATAGATGATGAACACTTTACTTGTATCTTTTTTTTCTTTTTTCCTTCTTTAATACAATGACAATCTAACTCAAATGACCACTTACTTTTCTGCAGAACAAATTTATCATTCATAATTATATTATAAGGTACCACATTATATGTTAAGTTTATATGTCATCAATTTTATTAGCAATACTAGAGGTAATAGATACAGAGATTTAATTGAACAAAATTGAATTTATTGACAGTAAAATTTAAAATGAAATTTAAATCAGAGCAGAAGCTAGAAAATTTGCCTAAGAATTAAAATATTGTTTTAGCCATAAAGAAAAATTTGTTTTTGGAAAATAACTCCAACACCTTATTTGAGATACTCCATTAAAACATTTATATTCATCTTAAAAGTCACATTTAGTCAACAAATAAAATATTTAGCGTAATAAAATTATCCTAACACTTCAAGTGAGAAAATTGAAGAGCTGTAGGCATTTTATATTTCTAGGGGCCAAATACTCCATCTTTTGTTCTCCATCTCAACTATAACACATTAGATGGAGGCTTAAGTATCAGGTATTTAGGATAACTTGTGAGCTTCATAGATTTAAAAGGATGCATTCAGAATTTTGCAAGAAGAGCTGCCAGTGGAAATTAAGACAACTTTCTCAAGTATACACCAGTATTACAGGGCAAATGCATTGGAAAATGTTAATTGCATGTTAAAACTATGCACTTACATGTAAATACTTTGTCAACAAATTTTTAACTGATGGATTTGGTGCAAAAATGGAGTAGTTTAATCCATATTATAATATATAAATAAGTAAAAAATTGTGAGATAAAGTCGGTGCAAGTGGCAATACTCATTTGTATTGGTATTAACATACAAATATACAAAATCTAAAAGCATTTCTTTCATTCTTTTATACAGCCAAACTCTGATATAGCCAATCTTTCATAACCATAAAGGCTTGCTCTGCATCTTAGTCTTTTTCACGGGATTCAGGCCCGTGAGCAAATCCATGACCTCTTCCTTGGAATATCACAACCTTAGAGCCCCTATCAATTCTCTTTTCAATATTCTGTACTTCGCTAACAACACAATGTGGGTCATTGTCCCCTAAGATAAACAAGACAGGAACTTTTATATCTGAGGCAGATAAATGATTCAATCTTGTACCTTAAAAGGAGACTCCGGTGCCAAAACAAGTGCCTTGGTCTTGAGCTAACACCTCTAAAACTTGGCTACCTCCAAAGTAGAAACTAATTATGCTAAGCTTTTTGGAAATTCATGCTGCCACAAATTCATCAACCATCCATTTGGTACATTTTGAAACATCTTTTACAATCTTCTCAGGGTTTGATCTAGCAATCTCTGTTTAAACATTGTCTTTGGCTTGTCATTTGCCCATGGATCTCCCTGAAATAAGTCTAGTACTAGAATGTTGCAATTTTTTTTTTCAGAATTTGTAACACCTAAAAAATTTATAAAAAATAAAAATAAAATTAAAATTTTAAAAAGGACTAAACTGAAAAAATCAGTAGGGACTAAATTAAAAAGTTTCTAGAAGGCCAGGCATTAGTGTAAGTTGGTTAAGACTTCAGGGGCTAAAGTGAAAGTCGGTACAAACTTTGGGGGCCCAAAATACAAAAATATATAAATATTTTATTTTATAAATGTTGACTGTGAAATTTGGTTAGTACGAGAGACTCGAACTTCAGTCAACGGGATATGAGTTCCGGGAATCAATACCGCTTTTGAAATGTAGTGAAGGGTGAACCGAGAGGAAGAAAGGTGGTGGTTTTTAACGTGATTCGACTAAATTCGGGTGGTATCAGACCCTACGTCCATGACAGAGATTTTATTATTATAACTTGACAGAGTTTCTGCTTACAAGAATTGGCTCTCTTCTCCTTCTGCTAACAATGCAATCCTATTTATAGAGGGGCGAGGAGTTTCATGTATTAATTATAAGCTACAGTTGTATTACATCAAATAAATGAGAAAAGATGGTGAAAAGACTATAATTCAGCTACTTGCAGCATATAGGCTGCGGAGGTGGGCCCCTTAGGCTGGCTGTAGACTTATAACCTTTACTGTGCCAAACAAGATACTTGGGCATCCCGAGCGGGAGTTCCTGCCTTCGGGGGAGCCGTAAGGGTCGCTGTAGCGAGGAAGTGGGCACGAGCAAAGCGACCGACAGTTTTGTTGAGTCGATCCTGAACTCTTCTCGTTGGGTCGCAGTATCGCTAGGATACTGCTTCGTGAAGTATGCTTCGCAGTGTCATTACACAGCGATGAGTGAAGCAGGGCTTGGCACTTGGAATTACTTTGTCGTTGTTGCTCTCTGTTAGTCTGAGCGAAGCTTCCCAAAAGCTTATCGCTGAGGCACGGGAACTGGTCTTCGTTTCCTCAGGGACTTGTCCTCGCGAGGTCAATTTTAGTATACAACATAAGCCCCCCAACTCTCAATGCGCTTTGCGGACCAGGAGTTGCATGTTTTCGAGGCTTGATTCGTATCTCCAGTCAATGTCCTTCTTTGACCGAGATATCATGTCAAATGTCTTTTTGTTCTGCTCTAGGCCATGCTTTCTCCTGTTTGCCATTTTTGGCCATTGGCGTGGCACTGCCGCTCGTTTCGGGCCATTGGATGAAGATTTGGCCAGAGTCTTTCTAGATTCTTCAAAGGGCTGAGCGGGTCTATTTATGTATCTTGGGACGTTGTTTCATTCATCCTAGAGAAACACAATGGAGGAGACGGAAGAGTTTCTTGAGCTTTGATGTCTTGGCTTCTAACAAAGCTTGGTGAGACATGGATGACCTGTTACAGAGCGCCGGGAGGCGTGGATAGCCTATTGCATGTGGCCCCGTGGCGGAGCCCATTAGGTGGGCTCTACGAGGTTCTCACAGTGGCCTCTGGTCACCTTTTTCGATCGTCGCTAGTGGCTCTACTACCTGGCCAGTGAGCTTTTACGGCTTCTTGATCTACTCTGGTCCTGGCCTAAGTGGATGCGCTGAAGAAGTAGGCAGGAGGAACTTTGGGGCTGGTGCTCTTCTGCAAGCCCATCGAATGGTAGTCGACTTCTTGGCTGCTCTTTGTTGGAACTGTAGAGCTAGGCTTCCATTCTTTCTCCTGTCACCTCGCTTGTTGAGGTCTGTACGCGGGATGAGTTCTTCTCCTTTTAGAAATTGTAATGAATGCTTCACGTATTTTTGTATGTAAACTTCTGATGATTAATAAAGTGCTCATTTTTGCCAATCGGCTGTCTTTATTTTTCTGACTGCTCAGCTTAATGTGTGAGAGAGATCGTGAGTGAGCTACACTTGAGAGATTTCGCTTGAGACGTAAGAGGCATGTCCTAATAAAAATCATGAGAACTTAATCACATGAGAGCTGCGAAAAACTCATCCGCATATAAGCTGTGGGAATTTACCTGCATGGAAATTGTGAGGGACTTGTCCGTATGAGAGCTACGGGTGGTGATGATTTCATAATAGCGAGGTGAAAACCATTCATTGAGTTTTTGTTTTTCATATTTGCGAGATAGGCTCAAGGGTCGTCTCGATTTTGTTTGTGTTTATTTTTGTTTTTTGTTGAGGTGAGGTGAAAACCATTCACCAAAGTTTTGTTTATTTACGCCGTAGCGAGTTTGTTTGTTTGCGCTGTAGTGAGGTGAAAATCGTTCACTGTAGCAAGGTGAAAACCATTCGCTGTAGTGAGTTTGTTTGTTTGCGCTGTAGCGAGTTTGTTTGTTTGTGCTATAGTGAGGTGAAAACTGTTCACTGTAGTGAGTTTGTTTGTTTGCGCTATAACGAGATGAAAATCGTTCGCTATAGCGAGTTTGGTACGTGTGTGAAGGTCGCATTGTAGTGAGTTAGAAAACCTTTTGCTGTAATGGATAAGTCTGCTGTGGTGGGAATGCTGAGGCAGAGAGAGAACTTTATCTCAATGGTATTTGGCCAATCGAAAACTTACATTAACTTCAAAATACCATAATCGAACGACCGTTACAAGGTCAAAATATGGTTCTGATGGAGGGCTCAGGCTCCAGGGTGACTACTCGCGGGGCCTGTTGAGTGCACTGCCCAGATGATCCTACTACGTAATCCTGTAAGCGACCTCTTCTGATGAGGCTTTCAATGGCATTTTTTAGCACATGGCATTCTGAAGTGGTGTGCCCAGCCTCGTTGTGATAAGCACAAAATCTGTTCTGATCCCTAGGCTTGGCGGATTTCCTCATTGGTCGAGGCTTTTCGAAGTCCTCATTGTGTCTTTTTGCAATAAAGATTTTATCCTGTGCGTCTGTTAGGATGCTGTAGCTCTCGAAGCGGTCTCTGGGCCGCTGAGATTTTGACTTCTTCGCGAGATGAGGAGTGGGGTTGTCAAAACTCTCGCTACCCCTCTTTTTGTTTGCGAAGGGGCTTCTATAGCTCCCTTTATGCTTGGGATCCTTCATTCTGAAGGTTTCTTTCCACCTTATTTGTTTGGTTGGCCGATCATAAAATTCAGTGAGATCTTGAGCGGGGGACTTGTAGAAGCTTCCGTATAGTTTGTCATCTTTGCGAAGTCCCGCTAAGATGACTGTCAGAATGCTTTCCTCCGAGGGATTCTCCATGGAATTGGCCTCGTGTCTGAACTGGGCTATATAATCTTTGAATGACTCATCCCTGCGCTGGAAGATCATTGCAAGATGGTAGGGAGGTACAAGTTGTCTTTTCAGCGCTCGATACTGGTCAACAAATTTTTCCTCTGGCAATCCTCCTAACTGCCAATACTGCGTGCGAAGAGGCGCCTGAGCCAAGCGCGAGGTGCTACCCCTAACATGGCAGGAAAAACACGACACTTCATCAGGGGTTCAATCGTCTGGAGGTCCATTTGAGTGTTGAATGCATCCAGGTGATCGTTTGGGTCGTTGTTCCCTTCATATAGCGGGATAACAGGCACCTTGAGTTTCTGTAGGAGAGGTTACTTCTCGATCTCCACAGAAAATGGTGAGGTTTCCTCATAACGCATCTAATTACCCTGAGGCTATGGGCGCTCTTCAAGCAACTTTAGCCTTTGGAGAACCTCATCCATTGCTGGGCGCTGGCTTTCAAGCTGAGGGGTAGAGCTTTCCGCATGTTGCGAGCCCCCCAGTCGCTGGTTGTCACAGAATTTTCTCTGAACTTCTTCTCGTAGCTGTTGGAGTTGCGCCATGACCTCTTCTTGTCTCTGGGCATTTTGTGCTTGCGCTTGGGCAAGTGCTTTAACAGTTTCAGCCAATTCTTTGACTGTATTTTCTAGAGCCGATCAAGATTGATCAGATGTCTGTTCCTCTTACATTTCAGGCGCGATAGTATGTTGTTGAGAAGCCGGACCTGTAGAACTCTGAGTTATTCTTCCTCTGGCCATTTTTGAACGACAGTGGAGACTTCAAAGAGTGGATGATCCCCATAGACGACGCCAAAATGTTGACAGTGAAATTCGATTCGTACGAGTGACTCAAACTTCAGTCAATGAGATGTGAGTTCCAGGAGTCAATATCGCTTCTGAAATGTAGTGAAGGGTGAACCGAAAGGAAGAAAGGCGGTGGTTTTTAACGTGGTTTGACTAAATCCGGGCGGTACTGGATCCTATCCACGGCGGAGATTTTATTATTATAACTTGGCAGAGTTTCTGCTTACAAGAATTGGCGCTCTCCTCCTTCTGCTAACAATGCAATCCTATTTATAGAGGAGGGAGGAGTTTCATGCATTAATTACAAGCTACAGTTATATTACATCAAATAAATGAGAAAAGATTGTGAAAAGACTATAATCCAGCTGTTTGCAGCATATAGGCTGTGGAGGTGGGCCCCTTGGGCTGGCTGTAGGCTTATAACCGTTATCGTACCAAGCAAGATACTTGGGCATCCCAAGCAGGAGTTCCTGGCTTCGGGGGCGCTGTAGCGAGGAAGTGGCCACTAGCAAAGCGACCGACAGCTTTGTCGAGCCGGTCCCGAACTCTTCTCGTTGGGTCGCGGTATCGCTGGGATACTGCTTCGCGAAGTATGCCTCGCAGCGTCGTTACACAGCGACGAGTGAAACAGGGCTTGGCACTTGGAATTACTTTGCCATTGTTGCTCCCTGTTAGTTCGAGCGAAGCTTCCCGAAAGCTTCTCGCTGAGGCGCGGGAACTGGTCTTCGTTTCCTCAGGGACTCATCCTCGCGAGGCCGATTTTAGTATACAATAATAAATATTACGGACCCCTCCCCCGGAGCCAGCCTTTTCCAGTTCGGCCTTTTCCTTTTCTCTCGAACTTTTTTCTTTCTCTGTCTATCCGTGGCTTTCTTCGAAACTTTCTGGAGATTCTTCACACATTAACGACCATTTGGGCGTCTCCGAGTCTCGATGTGCCGTCAGGAGCCAACTAAGTTCGTCATTATTCTTGTTCGAATAGCTTGAACAGGAAAGTGTTGCAGTGGCGGGCAAGCTTCAGACGTTCGACAATGGCTGCTATTTGGCCACCCCCTCACCGGTGGCCGTCCCTTCTTCCTCTTCGACCTGTCTTTGGGTCGGACGAGCCTGCAAAAGTTTGGCTCTCATCTCTTTCCCTGTGTTCATGTTATTTCGGCCAAGCATGAGGTATGGGCCACCGCTGACGAGCTAACAGCAGTTACTCTGAGACCTGGTGAGTAATCCTAGATCATTAATTTTATTCCATAGTACTTTAATTGAAAGTTGTAAAGAAATTTGTGTGAATGGTTGAAAATGGATAGTTGATGAAATTGGAAAATTTCTTGATAATTTGATTCGGATATGTTTACAATAAAACATAGGTTCTGTTTTGCTTGATATTTCTACAAATTTTATAATTTAAATGTGAGTTGATAACTTGCTTTGTTGGTTTACCATATTTTGCTTTGTTGTATTCTGGTCTACTGTATTTTGGTTTGCTGTATTCTGGTTTGTTGTCTTAATTTTGGATTGCTATATAATTCTGGGTTGCTGCATTAATTCTGGTTTGCTGTATACATGCTGGTTGCTGTATAAAATTTTGGTTGCTGTATACATGTTAGTTGGTTGTTTGCTGTATATATGCTGGTTTGCTATTTGATGTATAAATTTTGGTGTGCTAAATAATTTTAGTTGCTGTAAAATTTTGCAATTTGAAAGTAAGTTCAAAGAAATAATTATGAGTGGATAGTCCCACCTTTACAAATATTGTTTTACATTGAGAAGTAACTTTATTAAACCTTAAAGTGTGGTTTTCTTTGAATAATTTGAAATACCGATGATGATTTATTCTAAGGTATTAGTTGTATTTAAAATATATACTTTTATTATGAGAATTAATGAAAATATTTTCAATGTAAAAAGTTTGGAACAATTTGAGACCCT
>JANHAO010000963.1:0-35937 GCA_026873985.1 Saraca asoca
ACTCATCTCCAACGAGATTAGGGCAAGATCCAAGCTAATTCCGCATTTTAGTTTAATCCAACTCATACTATTTGGGACCTACAGAGATGAACCTACTTAGAGTTATGACTTGGCCATTCAGGCTTTGCACATCTTTGGGCCTGGTGGGGGACCTCATATTGAGCAGAGCTCAGATCTTCTTAGGATTAACTTCAATCCCTTTGTTGTTTACCATAAAGCCAAGGAATTTCCTAGAAGTGACCCTAAATGCACATTTATGAGGGTTTAGATTCATTTGGTATTTTCTCAGGATTTGAAACATCTCCCCTAGATTATGCACATGATCGATGATTCGCTCCAACTTTACTAGCATATCATCTACA
Source organism: Saraca asoca (assembly GCA_026873985.1). Classification (NCBI taxonomy): domain Eukaryota; kingdom Viridiplantae; phylum Streptophyta; class Magnoliopsida; order Fabales; family Fabaceae; genus Saraca; species Saraca asoca. Next base: position 363 of record JANHAO010000963.1, read on the forward strand.
TACACCTCCATCGTCTTCTCGATTTGCTCTTTAAACATCATGTTTACCAACTATTGGTAAGTTGCCCCTACATTCTTTAGTTCGAAGGGCATTACTTTATAATAGTATAACCCACAGTCAGTAATAAATGAGGTGTGTTCTTCATCTTGAGGAGCCATAGGAATTTGGTTATACCCTAAGTACGTATCTATAGAGCTAAGAAGTTTGAGCCCTACCATCGCATCTACTAACTGATCAATCCTCAGTAGGGGGAAGCTGTCATTGGGGCAGGCCTTATTAAGATCGGTGAAGTCAATATAGGTTCTCCATTTCCCATTCTTCTTTTTCATAAGGATAGGGTTGGCCACCCAAGTAGGATAGTGGGCTTCTTGAATGAACTTGTTTGCTAACAACTTATCTACTTCTTCCTTGAGTGCTTCATACCATTTGGTGATCATTAGCCTACGCTTCTGGTATATTGACTTATGGTTGGGATCAATATTCAATCTATGTGACATGACCTATGGATTAACCCTGGCTATGTCTTCATGACTCCATGTGAAAACATTAGTATTTTCCTTGAGGAACTCCGTGGGCTCCATCTTCATGCTTGGAGGCAGGATTTTACCTAATTTAAGGCATCTTCCAGCATCAGCCTCACTTACTCAAAAATCTTTAAGCTCTTTAGTTAGGCCTATTGCTTTTTCGACATTTACCTCATGAGGGTCCAGGTCATTGGCCATGCTAGTTGAGTTTGTGGGTTGCGATTCTCCCTTAGAGACTACATCAATTTTCCTTCTTCTTTCTCCCATCTCAATCGCATCCTTGTAGCACCATCGAGCCACTTCTTGTTCCCCTCGTACACACCCAACTCCATTTAGGGTTGGGAATTTTATGGTGAGTGTCTTGGGTGATATGACCAGGTCCAACTTGTTCATTACTGGCCATCCTAACACTACATTATATGCTGAAGGGGAATCTATGATTAGGAAATTGGCCAAGGTAGTGGCTTGGCATTCTGAATGCTTGAGGGTTATAGAGAGCTTAATTTGTCTGGCTGGGATCATCCCATCCCCTATGAAGCCAAAGAGGGGCTCCGGAGATTTAGACTCATCTGATTAAAACATTGCCAGTACATTACATTAACTAAACTACCTATATCAACCATGATTCTTCACATGTCAACATTACTAATTGTGGCTTGTATAACTATGGCATCATTATGTGGAGAATGGACTCCTTATATGTCTTCACTAGTTAAGGTGATGTAATCAATGCTTGTTTTAGCTTTCTTCATCAGCCTACCAGCTTCATCACGCCTTACGATTAACATATGTCTCGCTTCCTGTATGTACTACTCGTGGGACCTTTTGGAAGCTCCCGCAACATCCGATCTATCGTGGATGGTAAATATGGTCCTTACTAAGGGTGTGGCTTCATTTTTGGGAGCTAAGTGATTCTAAATTGGTTGCTGGGTCTGTGGGGGTCACTATCTAGAAGGCCAAACCACATAATCCCTTAAGCAACCTCTTCTAATGAGGTCTTGAATGGTGTCCTTGAGTGTTTAGTAATCTGATCTATTGTGCCTGATCTCATTGTGGTAAGCACAAAATTTATTCCTATCTCTTTTTTGGAAAGGAGCTTTTATGGGTCTTGGTCTTCCAAAGTCCTCATTATCCCTCTCTGTTGCGAAAATATGATCTGGAGTATCTGATAGGATGCTATATCTATCATAGCACCTTTGGTATTGAGGTTACTCACCCCTAGCTTTCTTCACGACCTAACCTTCAAATCTACTTACTTGGTCACTTTTATCATTCCTGTTGTTTCCCTTTTTCTTGCTTCGGCCTAATCCACTTGACTCCTCTTTCTAGCTGGGCTTCTTCAAGCTGAAGGGTTCCTCCTATCTAATTTCTTTCACCGCTCGCTCATAAAATTCTCCCAAATCTTTCACCAGGGACTTGTATATGCTTTCATAGAGCTTACGATGCTTTTTGAGCCCAACTGAAATGGTCGTGAGGATGCTCTCATCAGAAGGATTCTCAATGTTGCTAACCTCACGTCTGAACTGGGTAATGTAGTCTTTTAATGACTCATTCCTTCATTGAAATACTATCGTGAGGTGGCAGGACGGTGTGAGCTATATTTTTAATGCCCGATACTGGTTGAGAAATTTTTCCTGGCATTCTTCCCAGCTGTGAATGCTTCAAGTGGGAAGGCTCCTAAACCATGTATGAGGTATCTCTCCTAGCGTAGCAAGGAAGACATAACACTTTACTAGTGGATTAGAGGTTTGAAGGTCCATCTAGACATTAAATGCATCCAGATGGTTGTATAGGTCGGTATCCCTATTGTATAACAAAATACTCGGGAGTTTAAACTTCCGAGGAAGGGGTTCAGCCTTGATCTCCCAAGTGAAAGGTGATCTCTCCTCATAGCGACCTCGATAGGCCTGAGTGTTAGGTCGCTCTTCCAACTACTACACCTTTTTTAGCAACTCTTCAATTTTTGGGTTCGGAGTTCCAGATCGAGGGCTAGTGTTTCAATGGCCCCCTACTCTGACTCGACCACGAGAGTGGTGATCATGGGTTTTAGATCCTCAATGGTATTTGTGATTTAGAGAGTAGCACTTTAGTCTGTGCTCATCATCAGTTTTGCCTGGACTTTTCTCCTGGTGCAATCTTTGGCATCGTCAAATTAGACTTGTGATCTTAGTCATAAATTGGATGAGCGGGCTAAGCCTACACACCGATGTTCTTTTCTGACAGTCTTTTTCTGCTGACCCTTTTGCTACTGAGGCTCTCCTTTGGGTGCAACACCCTCAATTTGCCTTTGTGCGCCCTAAGCTAGGGCCTGAGCTAATGGCCCTACGATGTCAACCAACTCCCTCATGGTATTCTTAAGCGTTTCCTGATGTTGGAACCATGCTTGAACTCCATTCACGTCACAGGTAGTAGGTTGACAAAAAGTAAGGGGTGTCATACCAATGATAGCGCGTACCACTGGGGTGACGGAAGTTCCTATTGTGGGAAAAGCTGGGCCTTTAATCGAGAGCATCTCTCCTTGCTATTATGTGAAATCATTTGGCTAGGCAACAGTGGCACCAAAACTCCTTGTTGTTCTTCCTTGTGCCATTGTAGTTGGTCGGCAAACTAAATAAGAAAAGAATGTAGTTGGGGCCCCACGATGGATACCAAAAATGTTGACCGTGAAATTTGGTTTTGAGGATCTAAGATTTCAGTTAACAGAGTCAATTCTTAATAACCCCATACTGCTAGCTGAAAGGTGTAAGTATTGATCAAGAAAGATAAAAGAAGAAAGGAAGGAGAAGAGGTAATGAAAATAGAGATTTATTGTGGTTCGACTAAAGCCTATTCAGGCCCCTACTTGACACTGCATTGTATTATCAGATGAAGAATGGCAAATCTATTAGGTTTGCTAGGTTACAATAATGCTTTTTCACTGGGTCTTAGCTTATTTTAATAGAGTGTAAGCATGTCACTCTTCCTTTTCTTGCCCCATGCAGGGGTTCTTCCTAACTATATATAGACATAAGGAAGGTCACAGGTGTAATTTTACAAATAGTAGAATGATTACATACATTGCTCCGAGCATTTAATGCTTGACATCAGATAATAAATGCTAGGTGAATCATTGTTGAATATTCAGGGGGCTGATGTGTCAGTTCTAAATGATGATATATCAGTTGAGGGACAAATATCTCCGGTGATTGACTGGACCATTTGTACATATTCTTGGCCTACTACCTCAATGACTTGAGGAGGTGTCAGTGGGACTCACTCGACTCATTCTGTGGGCTCCACAGAGGTTGTCCTTAGTACTCGTGTTTGAGTGAGCTGGGGTCTTCGTTTCGCTCACATTGAGGTGATCTGTGACCTTTCGCTAAGTGACCCTAATCTAGGCTCTGTCCATAGCAAGCTTGCTTTATTTTCGCTCAGGGAACACCCATAATAGGGTGTGAGTCCAAGGTTCAATTAGTTACTCCTAGATAGCTAGAAATTACCCTTTGGAGAGGACTTGCTTGGAACAATAGTGAAAGAACATGTGATGTTCACCATTTTTGCACTTACAAGATATCACTTGTTTATAATGTGAATATAGGAGGAGGAATGAAGTCTATTTATATTAAGCTCAAAGGGAAAATATAAATCACTTCTAGAAGTTTGAGTGAGTGACAAAGATGGTACATGAATTTTAAAATTCTACTTATTACCTCTCAAACTTTTAGAAAAAGTGAAACCATGTATATTAGCTGTTAAAACTGAGTAGATGACCACTACTTGTGATCTCCAAATTCACTTTGATCTTCATTTCTTTCAAATTAAGTCACTATTCAGCTCCACAAAATAACACAAACTTTATGCAAGAATTTTTGAAGAAAATCAAAGAAGATCAAAGATTTTGGTGTTTAAATTGCTAATAAATTTTTTTAATTTTACTAAATTGAATTCCCCTTGTGTGTTCTATAAAATTTTCTTTTTTCCCTAATATATATTGGTTTTGTAAATAATACTTGTTTGACGCATTTGTTGAGCTTGCATTTTGCATTACATGTTAGATTTTTGAGTTTATAGCTGAAATATGATTAGGTTTTTCATGTTTGATGAAAATGTAAGAGTTTTTTTTTTCTTTAGAAATGGAGTATAAACAAAGTCACTTATGTTGTTTTGATGGAAAAAGTGAAAAAAAAATTTCCATTTATTTGGTTGTAAAGGGTAATTTTCATCCTACAACACGCTTAAATGGAAAGAGAAAAGAAGACTAGTGCCATCAGCGATTCAAGTGCCCCATCTTCATTAGATTTTAATAGTAGCACAGATGGTTTCAATTTTTCTGAAAGGTTAGGAGGTTAATATATAAGTCTTTGACGTTCATGTGCCATTTTTGTCACTCACCTAAACTTTAGGGGTAATCTATATTTTCCTATAAGTTCTATAATATATTATTTAGGAAAAAATTGCAAAAAATGCAAACTTTAGGTGGTTAGATTTTGCCCCCACCAACTTTAAAAACTTGAAAATCAAAACCTTCAACTATATAAAACTTGGAACTAACATCCATCATTCACATCATTAACCATTTTATTAAATTATGTGATTTTTTTATGAAGTTTTTAAGTAAGAATCACAATACTATTATATGTTGGTTTATCATGTTATTTTTTACACATAATTTTGCAACTCATTTTTAAAGTATTTAATTAAATCTAATTTAATTTCTATTAATTATATAACATAGAAATTATATGTAAAAAAACATGATAAATTAATATAAAATAATATTGTGATTCTTGTTTAAGAAATTTATGAAAAAATCATATAATTTAATAAAATGTTTAATTAAGTGGATGATGAGTGTTAATTTCGTGTTATGTTCTATTCAATGTATTGATTTCCAAGTTTTTAAAGTTTGTGGAGGAAAATTTGACCACTCCAAAATCGATAGGGTATTTTGTATTTTCCTTATTCCTTTTGCTAGTTTACTCATGGATTTACATTTCATGCATTTATGATAACAAGAGTGGCAAGCCACTTAACACATAAGCACTGTCCTAAATTCAAACCTAGGACATTGAAAGAGGAAAACCCAAGGCAACATGAAGTGCCACTACACCATTAAAGGTGCTGGCTAATATAGTTATATTTACACCAACATTACACGAACCACTTGTATTTTTATGTACATTTATTTTCCAAACTATATGCATTCCATCTTATAGATTTTGTTAAACTGGAATGTTACCAAAGAAAGGATCTAATTTACAAGAAGTTTTATATTTGAATGAGCATATATATATGATGGAAATTCAAGGGATTACTCAAGGAATTGATGAGCAAAAAAAATATTTCTATATTTATTTCCTCTCATACTCTACCTCTTAGAATGTTAATTGAATTTAATTTAGTGAATTGGCCTTGTGTTAAGATTTGGTCATGATTTGGAGCTTAATTGAATTAATTACTTAATGCTAGATTTTTTACAATGTTTCATATTTAGTCTATAACTTAAGCTTTAGATGTCAGAATAGGTTGATCTTTATATGGTTGGAAATCTAAGAGAAAGCTCTACAACTTTCATGTTGAGGCTAGATGCTGTTCTACCACTTGGATCTTGAAATATGCTATGAATTTGCACCAATGTTTTCCATTCAAATTTACCTTGTCACAATGATTGGATCAGAACTAAATCTTCAATGGCCCAAATGAGGTCAACCTAAGGCTTAGAGGTTCCTAAGGTCCAACCTAATGATTTCAAGATTTAAACTTAGTGAAACTACATAGTTTTGAAGGTCAATATAGAGGCTAAAGTCAAACTAGCATTTTTACTCTATAAAGGACTAGTTTTGTGTTTGGACTTTGTGTAATAACTTAAGCCTTTTATTTTCACTGAATTGATTAGTATTTTTGTTGGACTTTTGGTTTATGAGTTCACCCCATTTTGGGTGAGTAATAGCTAAGAAGGAAGGCTTATTTCCCTTAGAATTTAGATTTGACCAATTTATGAAATTGAAGTGTTTCTTTATGAGAGAGTGCTCTCCTGGGGTTCTAGCAAGAACTTGAGACTTATCAAATAGCTTGCTCTTTGTAGCATCAAATTTGTCACTTATCACTCTTCTTCTATTTATTCTAGAGTGTGGCATGAATATCCTTCTTTTTCTTTGTCAATTTGTTGCTAAATTGGGGATAGATCCATGGGCATCTCTATGGGAGATCACATTAGTTTTCCTCTTTGTGGCATCAAATCCATCAATTATCACTTTCATTCTATCTATTCCAGAGTGTGGCATGAATTTCCTTCTTTTTCTTTTCAATTTTGTTGTTGAATTTTGGAGGATCCATAGGCATCTCCATAGGAGATCACATCTATATATGTAACTGGATATATTTTTGTAACTTTGTGAGGGAGTGTGTACTGATATTTTGGGAATGTCTATTTTCAAATATTATTAGTTTCTGGTACATTATTCACTCATGGAGTTTCAATGAAACTCATCCATTTTCTATTTTAAACATATTTTGTTTCTAGGGAAATAGAGTTGCCTACCTCCTTTTTGCCTTCAAAATTAATCAAACTAGGATGGGATGGAAGACAATGCTTGGAAATATTAAATTGGTAGTTGTTAAATTTGTTGAGTCTATATATGTATGTGTAAACATTTGCCATATAGTGTGTATGTGTTTACTATTATAAATACAAGTTTTATCAAGGGTTTGTGACCTTAGCAGACATCCAAAAAAACAAAGAAAAATCTACCAAAATTTTGTTAAAACCTTTTCTTTAGAAAACCTGAATTTCAAACATTCTAAGTTGATTTTCAATTATTGTCTTTCCTAAAATAATGAGAATTATGCATTGTAAAAGTGTGTCAGGGTTGCAGGAAGTCTCCACCGAATGTTTTCCTACGTCAATTGTGCCTTAAATTGGGGATGACAAAAATAAAGCACATAATGAATTCCTTCCTTTCCAATAATCTTGAAACCAACCTTGAGGTGCCAGTGCATAGTTAACACTACATGCAAATGTCATGGAGAAAAGCTTTTTACATCCACTAAAAGGCCAATCAAACAATAATTCCAGCATTCACCACTCTCCATCATTATAGCTATTTCTTATTGAACAATTCATCCACCCTTGCCTCTAGGCATTATGAACTCCTGAACTTCATCCTTTATGGGTTCAAAGCCATAATCAAAGTTAAAACTACTTTCTAGCCATTCCATTTCACATCAAGTGGGCATTATCCAAAGGAATCGATATAAAAATGTGGGACCTTTATACTTACGGAGCTGAAAATAAATGGGTAACGAAGAAAGCAAAAGGAAAAAGACACATAAGAGGTAAAAAGTTAAATGATTAGTGTCATGTGAATAGGTTAAGCATATAGATGATGAAGGAGAATACAAAAGAGTCTTTAGAAGGGGAGTTTTCAGTAGAAAGGGAAAGAAGAAACTCAATACACTTGCATGCAAAAGACTCTAGATATTCCAAAGTGACTTTTTGAATTGTAAATGAAAAGTCTAAGTAGAAATAAGAGTTAGATGAAATAAAGAAAGGATTTGTATTAGATTTTCTTAGGATAGTGAAAAAGACTTAGGACTTTAACATGCAAACATTTTAAAACAAAGCACTTTACACTTGCCAAATCTAGCTCTTATTATTTTACTTAGAACAATAATTCTATTTTATGATCAGCACAAATTTACTATATTAAATAATAAGTGAGTATTAGGTTATTTCTTTTATTTGTGTTCTTTATGTTATGTATCATATAATTTTAATTACACATTTTCTTATTTTTAATGCTCATTTCATAAATATTATTTTATTTGCGTTATTCTTTTGATAATAACGCCTTAATTTAAGCTTTTTTTTATGTAGTGAACTCATTTATATGTTGCTAATAATAAAAATTGTGAAAGTAACAAAATAATGCTATGATTTAAACCTTGTTGATAAATTGTTATAATTTAAATTTGGTATTAAATCCATGTAAAGCTTTATCAATGAATATGAATATGTCATTTCACTAGGATGACTTCACACTTGCTGCACATAGATCACTAATCACCTTTGTTACACTCACCCACACTTCTCTTAATTGCCATAGTATGGCTCATGCCATACAAAGTTGAAATAATTTTTTTTACACGTGTTTTATTTCTTATGATTGTTTAATTGTTCAAATGTAAATTATTTGGAAGTGACTAGAGATAGTACTGAATTTTTAGCTTATTGTCTTCAAAGTACCATAATTTTTGACATTTTTTCTTATAAAGTATTACTAAGATTAATTCTTTTTTGGTTTGGTTTTTCTGTAATGCCATAATTTGCATGCAAGTGATTTATTTAAGGGAAGGAAAATGAAGTTCCTTGAATCACTTGCAATAGAGGTTGTGTCAAAAAACTGGAGAACTATTGGTACAATCAGTTGTTGAGCATTGTAAACATCTTATTCACCTTAACAAAAGTATCAGTAACTTAAGAAAAGAACATAAGAAGTTGAGCAGCATGAAAAGAACATTGCAAGGGCAAGTGAATGCAGATAAAAATAATGGACATAAAATCACATTTGATGTGGAAAGCTGGCTACAGGATGTTGAATGTGTTGAAGCAAAGTTACAACAATTCTATGAAGACAAAGTTAACAAGAAAAATATGTGGTGTCATTACTCATTAAGCAAGAAAGCTACTAAAAAGAGAGCCATTATTGCAAGCTTAACAAGTGATAGCCAAACATTTCAAATCATATCTTACCCTCCATTTCCACTGTGAGCCAAGGAAATCATTACATCTAAGTCTAACATCATGAAATTTTAGTTTAGACAATAAATAATAATGGGGATAATATAGAAATTGAAAAATAATGAGTTCAAAAAGACAAGCATTTTATGATGGGAGGAGCATCAAAAACCATAATGGTGAAAGAAGTGATGAAGAAAGCAAAAGCAAAAAAGCTATTTGATAAAGTAGCATTTTTGCAAGTGACAAAGAATGTAGACTATTTGAAGGTTCAAGGTGATATTGGAGTGATGCTAGGCTTGAAATTTAAGAATCAGACTCTTCAAGAAAGGGTAGCTAAAATACTTTATGGCCTAAAAAGTATCAATAAAGTCTTAATAGTGGTAGATGATGTTTGGACTATGCATGATTTTGAGTGTATTGGACTTCCTTTTGATATTAAGTATCATACAGGTTGCAAGATTTTTTTCACTCCAAGAAATTAGGATGTGTGCATAAAGCCTAAAATCTCTTTTGAGAAATCTTTGTAAAAAGAAAATTTCTTCTAAAATCTAAAATATTTAGAATGAATAAGTATAGAGTTTGTAAAATGTTTTTCAAAGAGATTTTAGTGAATAATCTTATTCAATAAATTGTAAATTTGTAGTATTTGTTTTAAGTATTTATATTTATTCTCTTATTTTAATAATAAAAAAATATTTAAATGGTATATTCTTTGAAATTTGTTTTATAAAGATGGTATTAAACAAACATTACTACATTATAATTTTACCCTTTGTAAAGCAAGACTTATGAAATATTATGAATTAAGCAAGACTTATTTCCACTTTTTTATTTAAAAGAAAAAGGAACAAGAAGGGGAATGAACATTGTAAACAAAATGCAAAGGGATATTTTTTTCCCCTGTCTCCCTAGTTTGCCCGAACATAGGGTTAGAAAGAGAAAAGGCTAAATGCCTTAGTGCATTGTCCATCCTTCAACTCCATTGAATTAAGCCACACCTAAATGAGTTTGTTGTTCTTTATCATCGTCATGCTACCATTGTTGTCTCCCTCAACTATTAGAGCTTCTTAAGATTGTGAATCCTTTTCCTTTGCTCTATTCAGGTATGACCAATGAACCTAGTTGACTCCAATACATGCCGAAGCTTCGATTAGACTAACAAGAAAAAATCATATTGAAATCATTGTATTCCACTACTGCTAGCTAGTTACAATGATGAATCTTTCTTTGTTGTGATTTTCCATCTTGTTCTACCAGTAAGTATCGAGTTGAACCCTATCCTCACTGTGCTTTAGGCTTGAATCTTATAGAAATTCTTATACATTCTAGAAAATTCCTTAATTTAATTATTAGATGGTAGATGAAGAACAATTGTGAGATGAGAATTTTGGCCTAAACATTCACTTTAACCTTAGATGTGTGCTTTTATTAATTGAATTTAACTTTTTCCAATTTTTGGTATATTGGTATAATTAGAAAAGGATTTCTTGTTTAGGAGATAAATGAATTAGGATCATGTTTTAATCTTGGTTGTGCCTAATGGTAGATTGGATTCCAATTTGCATGCTTTGCAGCTTAGCACTTCTTATAACCCACTTAAGGCATAGGCATTTTCTTTTGTGAAAATTTTGGTCTCTTGAGGAGCATTTAAAGTGAGTGGATGATTTGTTTCCTGTCTATATCTTTGAAATGTAACAAAGTGTTTAAATTACTAGTTAGAACAATGAAACCATGCTACAATTTCTTTTGATAAAACAACTTGGAATTCTAAATATATACTTACTTTTGAAAGTAAACTTCTATATCATGTAGCAAACTTGTTGTGTTCATGAATACATAAACATGTAAATCATGTTTGTTGAATGCTTGTGCTTTAAATAAAATGTTCACTCTCCTATTATGGTTTAGATTATATGTGAGTTGGGTTTGGTAATTTTGGTAATAAGGCATGTTATTTGATATCCTTAACCTAATTTGGAACTATATTATATACTTATATTGAACGACGGTGATTTGGTAACATTGTAAATGGTTTATAATCTTTAAAAAGTAAAATCTAGTTTGTGTCCTTTTTACACTTCCTTGAAAATTTGCACAATGGCATTGAATAATTATGAACTTTTCAATGGAAGTTGGGATCCTTGGGAAGTTTCTTGTGAGAATCTCCAAGTGCACTTAGAATAATATAAAATATGGCTAATTAACATGATGGAAGGATAATGAGAGATTTAATATGGTGGAAGAATAAGGTGTGAATGGAGATTGGTATTGACATCTGAACTAATTGATGGGTTGCTTAAGGAAATTGACTAGGACCCTACTTACATGTTTGAAATCAAATATGATTTGTGAATATGTGGTTGAGGAAAAACAATATTTTTTTTATATGGTGTTAAGCTATTTAAAATTCTAGAGATTTAGCTTTTCCTCATTTTTTTTAATTTCAACTTTATAATTACTACTCTTAAGTATTATGTCTGATTTAGTGTGTTGCACCTTTATGATTTAGGCTTTATGCTAACTACCTATAAGTAAAGTTTCTTCACCTTTAATTATTGTCATACTCATTTTTGCATACCTTAACTAGTGTGTTCTATTCTATTTTATGAATGTATCTAAATTGTACAACTAGTAGAAATTCCATACAACATTACATAGTTGAATACATGATTAGGAGTAGTATTTTCTTAATGGTAGATGAAAGACTTGGCATAGAAATGAATGATTCACTCATTGGATTTCTTAGAAACTCATCATATTTTTTTCCCTAAAAACTTGTTTTTTGGTATTAAACCTATAGTTTGACATGCAATTAGAGATTGAAGGAATTACTCTTGAAGATTAAATTTTGGTAGTTGTGAAGCATAGTGCATATGCATGTGTATAGTCAGTCATGGTCATGCTGTAAACGTTATGTTTCCTATGTCTTTTCTATTTGTGAGAACCTTTGGATTGTTTTCACATGTTGCATAGCAAGGTGTGTGGCCTTGGAAACGTTTGAAAAATAGAGGAAACTCTATCTAGTCCAAGTGAAAAATCTATTCTTTTAGTGAAATAAATTACAAGTATTTTTGAGAAACTTTTTAGTTATTGTCTTCTTTAAAGTTTTAATAAGAAGTACATATTGAGTGTGTGTGTGTGTAAGGCTTGTAGGAAGACTCTACCGGATTCCTTCCTACACCAGTTGCATTCCCAAATTGGGGCATGAGAAAATTGGTATTAGAGAATGGTCTAGATTCTAGGTGCATGAGCCATCAAATGTCAAAATAGGGATAGACATACCAAGTTCATGTTAGCATGCTCGAGAATGGGAAACATGAACAAGGATTTGTCGATGTGCACTTAAGGCATGTCACAAATCCTTGCGATCCTCAAACAATGAGTTAATGTGTACAACTATTGTTTAACCTTAGTTAATGCTTTTACCTATAGAAACTATTCTATTTGGGGACTAAATTTTACTCTCCTTAAGGACATCTAGATATAAAGGCATTTGATTTGACTTCTTATAAGTCTTCACCTTCATTAACCATTGCAAGTTCCATTTTGAAAACTTTGCTTCATTGAGCTTCCTACTAAAAGGTCTATGTGTTCACATATTTATATGGTGATTAATCCTTATGCTCCTAACCTAACATCATAAGTTTAGTCTTATTATCAGCCTCCTTTGCGAGTTGGGCATGGTTAAAGCTATAATGCTATTATGTTTATTTCCAAAATTGTTAGTGTGTAAATTAAATTTGAAGTGAATGTCTCTCATCCATGATAAGATTGCAAGTTCAGGGCTTCTCAGCTAATAGTTAAACCTAAGAACACCAAAATAAAAATTGAAAGAGGCTTCGGTAGCAACAAAATAGGTTAAAATATGAAGCTAGTTGGCTATTAGATTTTCTATTAAAGGATTGATGAATTTTGGGGAGATGTTAACCAGAGTGTTTGGATTGATTTTAGGCTAGTTAACCATTTGCAAGTTTTGTCTTAGATTTTGTTAGTCATGTTAGAATCATTTTTAAGTTGTGTCCTTGAGGTGATCTTCACCCAAAAATGTGTTATGGGACTAAATTTTTTTTTTCAGAAAACAAAATTTTTAGAAAACATAGCAATTGTGCATTTGTTATAAGTTGTTTGTATTTTATACATGGTAAATCCTAATTAGCAACTGTCTATATATTTACACAAAAAAAATGATGTACTTGATAATTGTTCACTTGTAATTTAGTGATCGAGTATCTTTTCCTATTTATTGGTTTATGTACATGCTTGCCTCACATTTGTAGTATATAAATTCTAGTTGCACCACTTGTTAAAAATGCTAGTTTGCATTCATGACTTACTGATTGTGTGTTGTACAAGTACAGGTTTAGGATATATAATCGATTTGTTCTATTGCAAAATATTTGATGATGGTTATACTTTACTGATTGTAATATGTATATTGGTTTACTATTATTCTTTAATGGTTTGTGATGTTTAAATATTGAATTTGGCACTTACATGTTGTAAATGATGGGTTGTTGACTAAGGGTGATAATAATTAATGAAGCAAGAAAACCAAAACAAGAATTTCTTGACTATAAGAATAAATGATTAAGAAGTTGAATTTGAATAAATAGATAATGAATTATGGAATAAATTGTAGGTTGGCTAATTAGGAAACATTTATATCAATGTTTACCTTTTCTAAAGGTATCTTAGGATATATGCTTGTGGTAGAGTGTTACACCACAAAAGCAAAGGTAACTAAATCTGGGCCTTAAGTAAATTAAATTCAGCTCTAATAATTTGCTTTGAAATTAATAAGTGGTAGGAAAGGTATTACTAGGATGAGTTTTTTTATTTTGCTTTATTTATCTTTAAATGATGAAAGGTTCAAATGAAGATAAAAAAAGGAATTTTGTTTCTCACATAATTACCCTACTTAATTTATGGGAAGTGGTTTGATTTTTATTTTTTTTAATGTGATTGAAGTTATGATTTGAAAGCAAACCATTGAGTATTCTAATAAACTAGTTATTAGCTATAGTGTTAAGGTGTCTAGCAAAACAAAACTTAATAGGCATGGTTGGCCAATAGGCATTGCCTAAAAAAATGAAAAATGCAAAATTTCAAGCCTTAGTTGGATAATGCACATTATATGTCACACCCCAACTTGGTGTTGTGACTAACATGGATAGTGGTCCTCAAATAACTCTCCATTAGCCTATCACTTCAATTAGATTCATTTGACATCAAGTGTTCCATTGGAACTAGACCGAACCAAATAAAAGATGATTGTATAAACATTTACAAAGAAAACTTAAGGGAAAGAATCATCCATTTTTTTTTTCAAAAATTCATATCTAGAAATATTTTCAAAAAGGATTTTTGTAACAATCTGGCAAAGTTCCCTAAGGACACATGTCCTACTATACAACTTATAAGAACATGTAGAATTCCACACATATCACATATTTCCAAGACACAATCCAACATCAACAATAAGACTATGACCAACATTACATATGGAATACACCATGTTTTTCAATTGCTGAAAATTCAAATTTTATGGATATCTAAGTTAGATGATAGCATATATCACTAGTAAAGGAAGAAAAGAGACAAAAATTCTATTTTCTTGACTTGTATTTTCAATCTTTATGAAAGAAAACTTGATGGTAATTTGAACCTTTTTCATTTTTATTTTTCTTTCCTAAAAAAGCACATTGTTAGATTGTAAACTATAAAGAAAAACCAAGTTAGTACTATCCTATCGATTATGTGTGACCGATATAGAAAATCGCCTATAGGTAACTCTCTACAAGCCTAATCATGCAATAAACTCTTAATGCTACAAGCCACCTATGTGGAGAAAGATTAGACAAACACAAAACATGAATGACATGAAGATAAATCTAAAACATTTCTAACACTTTATCAAAATATCTTATCAAATTTCTAACAAAAATTTGGCAATTTCCCTTGTTTTCTAGACCCTAGTACTAGGCCAATACAATAGCCAAGGGTTATATGCTCTACTCATAACCTGTACAGCTAAACAAAATACAAAAGAAACCTAGACACCGTAATGTTCATAATCTACTGGGGTAACAACCAAACATAAACACATAGATCACTTGACTATACCAACTACCAAAATACAACCATCAATATGCATTCATGCTTTGCAAAAGAAGTCTAGCCAATCAAAGAGCAAACTCAGATCTAGATGGATGTGGGAAACAGTAGGAGTGGCCACAGGCTCTAAAAATAGAAAAGAAAATGGAGTGTGTTTCTTAGAAATCCGGTGAGCAGATAATCCCCCACGAAACCAATGATTAGTTTACAATTCATGTCCAAATGTAAGGTAGTAAAACATACATATACATAGATATAAACATCAGATTGTAAACATCTTATCAAATCTTAAAGCTTCAATTCATTAAGAAAAACAAACTCGATAAGTGTACCGTTCATCAAGTCAAAATAAATAACAAGAACAACATTTTTCAGAATAATCATCAAATTGTATAGCAAAGAAATTACTAAAATTTTTCTTACTTCACAAATTTATGAGTATCCAAAAAAAAAATTCAAGATTTCCATATACAGTTAGAATCCAATGGGTAATTCCTAAAGGTAACCATACCTAACAGATATCAATCGTCCTTAGTCACCTTATTCTTCCATCAGATATTCTCCCCTTATTTCTCCAATAGATATAATTTTGTTCACAAGCGCACTTAAGGGTTTTTCCAAAGAAATTCCCAAAAGATCCATAAAAAAAATACTATACAAACTAAAAAGGATGATTGATATCTGTTAATCAAAATTATTCTTTAATCAAAATTTCCTTTGCAACTAAAACAATATCAAAACAACATTTCATAATTTGTCATTTCCATTGTATTTTCACTAGGTTCGAAGTAGTTTAAATTAATCATATAGAACAAATTGGTTTATGGATAATACAATAGTGCTAATCTTATCAAGTTAAGCCTGAAATAACAAAATCAAACAATTATAATTTATCATATCTAAAATACAAAATTTCAAGCATAAACAATTATAGAAATTCATCCATTTCAAAATTTCCATATAATGTAAACTCAACTCAACTATCCTAAAACCATACTTTTACAATATCTCTTTTTTTTTTAAAAAAAAAAAGGACCTTAGAATAGCAAGATAACTTCAAAATTTGTTTTTCCTCTTGGATCACAACTAAAACCCCAAAACCTAATAACCAAAAATTTATCAAATATTTTCTAGAGTCATCTTCTAATTTGAAATGATTCATTCTATTCGTTTGGGTTCCAATTAAGATATGAAAAAAATTTCAAATTGAGAAGGAGTAATACTTACTCATAAATTAACAAAATGTTGGGGTTTTGACTAATATTACTAAATGAGCACAAGGAAAAGAGAAATAATGCCATCAGCCTTTGAAGGGTAGTGGACAATGAAACTATCGCCAATAAATGGAGTAGTTGCAGTGGCTGGTTGGGCAATAGGACAACAGCTGTTCTGGCAAGCAAGGAAGCTATCTAGGTATGAGGGAACGACACTGGCAAACCAAGCCACTTGATTAGAGTTGAGTGAGAGCTGGCTAGAGCTATTGCAAAGAAGGGATAAGGATAATTAGAAGCAGGTAGAAACTATAGCCAGAGGAGATGGGACCAAAATGGGAAGAGCTCAGTAGCAACTGGAGAAAACAAGCATAGCTTGGCCAGAGAAGAAGTGGTTATAGCCGAAGAAGCTAAAGCAGAGCAATGGCTAGAAAGGGGAGAAAGATTTGCTGACCAAAGGAGAAAGGAGAAAATTAGGAAGTAAGCTTGAGCATTCTAAAAAGTAGAGAACAAAGGAGAATGAGCAAAGTAAAGCAGTTTGAAGGATGCAAAACTAGCTTGGCATGAAGCACAAAACCAGCTCGGCATGAAGCAATGGCTGATCAGTATGAAAGAAGAAGAAGAATAGTAGACCCACCTACTAACCAAAGACATAAAGCATAAGCAAAACTTAGACAAGAAGAAGCAATGGTAGTCATTGAAGAAAATGAGTTGAGTAGTGATTGGTGGAGAAGAAAAGATAGAAATCAGAGAAGGAGATCAAAGCTGCTACAATAGGAGGTCGAGGAGAAGGAAAAAGGATTATGCCAGAAAAGAAAAAAGGAAAGAAAAAGGGGAAAATTACTATTTAGCCACAAAATAAAGTTAAAATGCTATAATACACTTACTTACGTTATTTCTCATTAAAAAAAATAGACTATAAATTATACTCATTTATCTTGTAGTTTTACAAATACACTACTAGCTTATTTTATAATACCATTATTTCTATAATATTATTAATATATATATATATATATATATTAAGCGTTACAAATTCTTCCCCCTTTAAAGAATTCACCCTCAAATTCTATAAGTAGGAATGAGTTGGAACAAAATGAAGTAGTTGATTAACTATGGAAGGTATAAGTCTAATAATGGTAAAAGAAAAAGGCTTATATCGATAAACTATTTGAATAAATAAGGATATTTGTCCTTCATGACTGACTTAGGCTCCCAATTCATCTCTTCTTTCCCATGGTTTTCCCATAGGACTTCCATTGATAGATATTCCTTGATACAAAGTTTTCTAATTTGCTAGTCAGCAATAGCTACAGGACCTCATAAGTTAGATGACTATCCAGTTTAATTAGGATTTATAAAAGGATGTGGAACAGATCTAGGATATACTTTTTCAACATAGATATATGAAAAACAAGATGGATGCCTTATAATTTTAGAAGTAGATTTAGCTTATAAGCCAGGGCGCCTATTCTTTTCACTATGGGAAATGGGCTTATATATCGGGGACTTAGCTTTCCCTTGTTACCAAACTTCATCACTCTTTCCATAGGTGATATTTTCAAAAACACCTAGTCACCCACTTGAAATTCTAAATTCCTTCTTTTATCTGGATAAGACTTTTGATGGCTCTAAGCTGTTATTAATTTTTCTCTGATAATCTTAACTTTCTCATTTGCCTCCTAAAACAAGTCTAGGCCTAACAACTTAGTCTCACCTACCTCAAACCATCCAATGGAAGATCTACATTTTCTTTTGTACAATGCTTCAAAAAGAGCCATTTGAATTGAAGAATAATAATTGTTGTTATAGTTAAATTCAATCAAAGGTAGATATCACTCCTAACTACCCTCAAATTCTAACACACAAGCTTGAAGTATGTCTTCTAGAACTTGAATTGTTCTCTCAAATTATCCATCTGTTTGAGGGGTGGAAGGCTATGCTAAAGTGGAGTTGTGAACCTAAGGCCTCTTGAAAGGATCTCCAAGATCATGCAGTGAATTGGGTACCTCGATTAGATATGATTCACAATAGAACTCCATGAAGAGGCACAATCTGATCTAGGTACAATTAAGCATATTAGGAAGTTGAATAAGTAGTCTATACTAGAAGAATAAGGGCACTCCTTATCAAACAATCAACAATTACCCATACAGAGTTATGGCGCTTTGGTATTCTTGGCAGTCAAATGAGAAAATCCATGGTAACTCTTTCCCATTTCTACTCAGGAATCTCCAAATTCTAGTGTAATCATACAAGTCTTTGGTGTTTAGCTTTAACTTACTAGCATGTGAGACATCAAGAAATGAAATATACTATGTCACGTTTCATCCCTTCCCACCAATAACTTATTTGCAAATCATGATGCATCTTATTGCTACCAGGATGCATGGCATAAGATGAAAAGTAGGCTATATGTATAAGTTGTTGTCACAATTGATCAACATTTGGTACCCATATCCGACCATGGTAAGTTAAGGCTCCTTACTCATCTCTTACCAAACCTGATTTTGATTCTCTCTTCATTTCATCAAGCAGTCTATTTACATTCACATCTTAAACCTATGCAGCCACAATCTAATCAACAAGTGGAAATTGTACTTACACATGTGCCATAAGTATCCTAAGTTTTGATATCTATAGTTTGATCCCATAGGCATCCACCTTGTGTAACTCTCAAATGATTGGTCTCCTTCACACATCAGTATAAGTAAGACTCCTTATAGACTTTCTACTTAATCCATCAGCTACATATTGGCCTTACCTAGATGATATAAGATAGAGTAATCATAGTCCTTTACAAGTTCCATCCTGTGACATTGTCTTAGGTTTAGGTCTTTCTACTCAAAGATATACTTTAAACTCTTGTGATCAATGTGGATCTCACAGGTCTCTCCATAAAGATAATGGCACCAAATCTTCAATGGAAAATGATAGCAGCCATCTCCAAATCATGGGTAAGGTAATTTTAGTCATGCTTCTGAATTGCCACAATGTATAGGCCTTAACTTTGCCATGCTGTATTAAAACACATCAACGACTAATCCTAGAGGCTTCATAATAAATAGTATAGTTGCTACCACCTATAGCTAATGCCAACACAAGTGCCGAGGTTAAACACTCCTTGAGTTATTGAAAACTTGCTTCACATGAATCAAACCATGTAAATTTAGCATTTTTTTAGTCAACTTGGTCAAAAGGGCTGAAATCCATGAGAAATCCTTCACAAAATTGTGATAATATCCAACCAAATCCAAAAAGCTTTGAATTTCAGTCACCGAGGTGGGTCTAGGCTGATTTTGAATTGCTTTCACTTTCTTATAATCTACACTAATGCCTTCCTAGGAAACCACATGTCCTAAAAAAGTTACATCGGATAACCAAAATTCACAATTTGAAAATTTGGCATATAATTGATGTTCTCTTAGAGTTTGCAAAAATATCCTGAGGTGTTGCTAATGTGCTTGGTCACTTTGGGAATACACCAAAATATCATCAATAAACACCATTACAAATTGATCAAGGAAAGGTTGGAAAACTCTACTCATCAAATCCATTAAAACTGCAGGAGCATTAGTCAATTCAAAAGACATCACTAAAAATTCATAATGACCATGTTGAGTACGAAAGGCTATTTTTTGAATGTTTTCCTTTTGGATTCGCAATTGATGATAGCCTGAATGCAAATCAATCTTAGAAAAGTATTAGGCACCTTGAAGTTGATCAAACAAGTCATCAATTCTTAGCAAGAGATATTTATTTTTCACTGTGACTTTATTTAACTACCTGTAATCAATAGACAACCTCAAAGTTCTATACTTTTTCATTACAAATAACACTGGAGCTCCCCATGGTGAAGTATTGGGCCAAATGAAACCTTTGTCCACTAAGTCATGTAATTGTACTTTCAATTCCTTTAATTCAGTCGGTGCCACTCGATAAGGTGGGATAGAAATGGGGTTAATTCTTTGAGTAATATCAACGCAAAACTCAACTTTTCATTCTAGTGGCATTCCAAATAGCTCTTTAGGAAAAACATCTAAGAATTCCTAAACCACTGGTACATCTTTCACCTTTTGCTCAAATTGTTCTATGTCCTTAATATAGGCGAGATAAGCCTCACATCCTTTCCTAATCATTTTTCTAGCACTCAAAGTGAAAATATGGTTAACAAGAACATCACTCCTATCTCCCTAAAGTAAAAGGGAATCTTTGTCTGGTATATAAAACCTAACCAGCTTGTTGTGGCAATCTACACATATATGATGTGTTGATAACCCATCTGTGCCTAGGATAACATCAAAATTAGCTATATCTAACACAATCAAATCAATAGGTAAAATAGTTCCATGCAATATTAATTCCACAAGAAGATACCATATCATATGCAATCAATGCCTAACCTAAAGGAGTAAATACCAACAACTGTGATTCTGAAGAGAGTCAGAGTTTAGCAAGTCAAAGTGCAAGATAAGTAGAGATAAACGAGTGGATTACACTCGGATTAAATAGCACATGAGTTAGAATAGAATTAACTGATAAAGTACCTATGACTACCATATTGGAGGCCTGGGTGCCCTGCCTAGTCAAAACATATATTCTTGTAGTGGCTCCATGTCCATTACCATGACTTTTACCAAAAGATCCTCTACCTCCCCCTCTCCCACCAAACTCAAATGGTAAAGGCCTCACAAATGCTACAGATCGAGGCAAAATATTTCTTGATGCACTTGTAGCCCTGTTGCCACTAGGTGAGCTATTGACTAAGAATAATCTCTCACCATATGACCCATTTGACCATATCTAAAGCAAGTTTTGATTTCCCTTTTGCAAACCCTCAAATGAATTTTTCCATAAGTCTAACATAGTCTTGGTGCCTCAAGTCTAACCAAAGTAGGGTAACTGGAGTTAGATCCTCTAGAAGGACAATAACTTAAAGAAGTGACACCTACTGGTCACCTACTTAGATTACTTCTACCCAAGTCTTGTGCTAGGAATTGTATATCAGGTTTTCACAAAGGAGGTGCACTAGAAGCCAAAGATGATGGTCTTTTAGAATCTCTATTTGTACCCTCATGTTTTGATCTTTTTCTTACATTACCATGAGAGTTTCTTTCTTTCTTTCTATAAACCTCACTTCTAATTATATGGCTTGGTTGTAAACTTGTTCATGTATAGTGTCCTCAGAAACCTAAATAATAATGAAGTAATTGTCATTGAGGCCGTCAATAAATTTCTTGGCCTTGTCCCTCTCCGTAGGGATCATGTGCCTTGCAAACTAACATAAGTGTCAGAGACTGTCAACCGTTTTTGCTTTAGATTGCTAAATTCTTACAATTTAGCATGCCATTGCCTTTTAGGAAAGAATCATTGTGGGCAAGTAGTATGGAACATTTTTGAGGTGTTTGCTCTTTCCCCTGCTAATCTATGACTCTCCCAACCCTAGTACTAATTTGTAGTGGATCCATCTAGTTGGAATCCAACTAGCTTCACCGTAACATCCTCTGAGCACTTAAAGACCTGCCACAACCACTTGATCTGTTCCAAAAATAGGAAAGGATCCACTGAAGACCAAATACTAGAATAATGAGGAAGCTTGAGCTTTTGAAACTCTTGGATGTAGTTTCTAAAGTTCATAGGTGTTGGCCCTATAGGAGATGGAAGGGTGGTGGTAAATGTGTCTCTTTCCCTTCTTGTCATTGTTCTTAAGTCTTTATTGGTCAGTTCATCAACAAACATATTTATAGCTCTTTGTAAATTCCTTGCCCACACCAGGGCATATAAAGTAGGAAGGCCTGTTAGAGCTCTAGAAGTAGAAAGAGCATCTATCTTAGATTGAAAACTCTTTAGTTACACTTCTTCATGTGTCACCCTACCTCAGGCTCTAACTCTGCCTCTACCTCTATCTTGAGGTTGTGGTGGTGAAAAGGATGGTTCATGTGAAGCTCTCTCAAGTGCTTCTTCAAATCGGTGTCCAATATGAGCCAAAGATCCAGTCCTAGGCTGCATCTCCCTATTATCAAGTAGAGGGATTAGTTTAAACAATATTCACATATGTGTATATATATATAGAAAAAAAAGATTTAGGAATTGTAGAGATTTTTCAACATATTTCATGGAAGGGGTACCAACATCCCTTATTTATGTTTCATGCTCTCAGATACATTAACATGAACTCAATATGCCTATCCCACTTTGGTAGTTAGAGACTTCTAATAATGCACCTAAATTCTAGACCATACTCTGATACTAACTTTGTTATGCCCTGATTCACAATGCATGACCGGCATAGAAAGTCACCTATAGGTAACTCTCTACAAGCCCAACCATAAAGTAAACTCTTAATGCTACACGCCTCCTATATGGAGAAAAATTAGACAAATACAAAACATGAATGACATGAAGATAAGTGTAAAACATTACTAACACCTTTATCAAAATATATTATCAAATTTCTAACAAAAAATTGATAGAGTTTCCTATGTTTTCTGGACCTTGGGCACTAGGCTAATACAATAGCTAAAGGCCATATAACCTACTCATAAGCTATATAACTAAACAAAATACAACAAAAACTTGAACACCATAATGTCCACCATCTACTAGGCAACAACTAGACACAAACATATAGATAACTTAACTTTACTAATTGCAAAAATACAACCATCAATATGCATTCGTGCTTCACAAAGGAAGTCTACCTAATCAAGGAGCAAACTCAGATCTAGATGGATGTAGGTAAACAGTAGGAGTGGCCACAAGCTTTGAAAACAGAAAAGAAAACATAGTAAGTTTCTTAGAAACCTAATAAGTAAATAATCCCCCAGGAAACCAATGATTAGTTTACAATTCATGTTCAAATGTATAGTAATAAAACATACATACACATAGATATAAACATCAGATTGTAAACATCTTACCAGATCTTAAACCTTTAGTTCATTGAGAAAAAACAAACTTAATAAGTATACCAGTCATCAAGTCAAAATAAGAAACAAGAACAACATTTTTCAAAATAATCATTAAACTGTATAACAAAGAAATCACTAAAAATTTTCTTACTTAACAAATATATGAGTATCCAAAAAAAATTCAAGATTTCCATATATAGTTAGAATCCAATGGATAATTCTTAAAGGCAACCTTACCTACTAGATATCAATTGTGTTCAGTCACCTTATTCTTCCATCAAATATTCTCCCCTTATTTCTCTAACAAATATAATTCTATTCACAAGTGCACTTGAGGGTTTTTCCAAAGAAATTCCCAATGGATCCATAAAAACAATAAGTACTATACAAACCAAAAAGGAGAAATTCATTCATTAATCAAAATTTCATTTGTAACTGAAACAATATCAAAACAACATTTCATCATTTGTCATTTTCATTATATTTTCACTGGGCTCAAAGCAGTTTGAATTGATCATATGGAACAAATTGGTTTATAGATAATACAATAGTGTTAGTCTTAGAGAGTTAAGCCTTCAATACCAAAATCACACAATTATAATTTATCATATCTAAAACACAATTTCAAGTATAAAGAATCATAGAAATTCATCAGTTTCAAAATTATCATATAATGTAAACTCAACTCAACTATCACAAAACCATACTTTTGCAATATTAATTTTTTTTTTTAAAAAAAGGATGAATTGTTCACTCACCTTAAAATAGCAAGATAACTTCCAAATTTGTTTCTCCTCTCAAAACATAACTAAAACCCCAAAACCTAATAACCAAAAATTCATCAAATATTTCCTAAAATCAACTTCTAATTTGAAATGATGCATTCTAATCATTTAGGTTCCAATTAAGATATGAAAAAAATTTCAAATTGAGAAAGAGTAATACATACTCACAGTTTAACAAAATGTTGGGATTTTGACTAATACTACTAGATGAGCATTAGACAAGTGAAAAAATGTCGTTGGCCATTGGAGGGTGGTGGACAATGGAGTAGTCATCGACAAATGGAGTAGTTGCAATGGCTAGTTAGGTAATAGGACAACAACTATTCTAGTGAGCAAGAAAGCCTACTGGGTGTGATGGAACAGTGCCTACAAACCAAGCCACCCAATCAGAGTTGAGTGAGAGCTAGCCGGAGCTATTGCAGAGGAAGGACAAGGATAGTTTGAAGTAGGTAGAAATTGTAGCTAGGGGAGTTAGGACTAAAAGGGGAAAAGCTCATTAGAAACCAGAGAAAACAAGCATAGCTCAGCCAAAGAAGAAGTGGCTATGGTTGGAAAAGATAAAGTAGAGCAACGGTTACAAATTGATTGACCAAAGGAGAAAGGAATTGATCGGGAGGCAAGCTTGAGCAATCTGAAAATTAGAGAACAAAGGAGAATGAGAAATGCAAAGCAATGTGAAGGATGCAAAACCAACTCAACGTGAAGTAGAGGCCAATTGGTGTGAAGGAAGAAGAATAGCAAACCCACATGTTGATCAAAGACACAAAGTAGATGCAAAGCTTGGACATGAAGAAGCAATGGTAGTTGTTAAAGAAGACAAGCTAAGAAGCGATTAATGGAGAAGAAAAGATAGAAATTGGAGAGGGAAATTAGAGTTACTATAATAGGAGGTCAAGGAGAGAGAAAAGGGATTGTGCTAGAAAAAAAGAAAGAAATAAATAAAAAAGAAAAATTAAAAGGAAAAAATTACTATTTAGCCATAAAATAAAGTTAAAATACTCACTATAATACACTTACTTATGCTATTTCTCATAAAAAAAGATTGTAAATTATATTTGTTTATCTCATAGTCTTACAAATACACTACTAGCTTCTTTCAAAATACCATTATTTCTGTAATATTATTAATATTATATATATGTATATATATATTAAGTATTACACATTGAATGTTTCATACTCAAGGATGAAAATTATAGGGTATCACTGGCTCCATCAACATGGCTAGGATTTAACCCAAAAGCCTACAATAGGCATGTCAAGGACTATACCTTTGGCACAACACAAAATAGCCCTTAATCCTACTTGGCTATGCATAAACCCAAAGATTCAAGGTTTTTTTTTTTTTTGGCACAGAACCTAAAGTGTAACTGGTATAGAGGATACTTATCTATAACAAAAACATAGGTAAATTTTAACACATTTAGACAAGAAATAAGGCTTCTCACAACACTACCCTTCTATCCTTACGGTCGCCATAACTCACAAAATAATACACAACCCCCCTCCCAAAAAAAATGCAAAAAGAAAAATAGGGCCAGAAAACTACTAAACGACAATAATTTATGTAATCCTTTATATTCAACAAGATGATTATAGAAACCAAACATAGGTATGTTTCCATTAAGTACCATGAGTCAAAAACAATAATATTTCTTTTAATAATGGTTTGATCCACATATCTTACACTAAAATTCCCCCCCCCCCCAAAAACCTAATAATTTCAATGAACTTAAATATTATTAAATATCGAATACACGAGCAACCTACTAATAATAGAACCACAGCAAGGCACCATATAAAACAAGGGTTAATAAGTTGTACATAAAGGAGAAGTACACCGACATAGTAATATCAATATCTTTTATATCATCTCATGGTTTAGTGAAAATAAGTATCAAGTCTCCTATTTTTTTTTCACTAGAACTACATGCAAAACTCACAACATATAAAAGTGGATATAGCCACATTTTACCATAATCATACTAGATGATAGAGTCATACTTGCGTACATATCTATTCTATCCATTACTAATGGGAACCACTCATATTTATTCACATAGTCAATCAAAACTCATACATTATCCAAGAAGGATCTAGTATCTTGTTTGCATAAATTGAACTATATCAAAGACAAGGTATGTGGTGCTTGTCAGAAAGGTAAACAAGTGAAATCCTCATTTAAATCTCAAAACATTGTTTCAACTTCAAAACCTCTTAACTTGCTTCATATGGACTTAATTGGTCCATCTAGAATCTGAAGCCATGGAGACAACTCTTATGTATTCATATTGTGGATGATTTTTCTAGATTTACATAGACTCTCTTTTTATCTCACAAAAGTGACACATTTCAAGCCTTTAAAAAGATTTGCAAGTGTAATTCAAAATGAAAGAGTATGTTCCATTATTACCATAAAAAGTGACCATGGGAAAGAATTTGAAAATAAGGACTTCACTGGTTTGTGTGAAATGCATGGCATTAGTCATAGTTTTTCCGACCCCAGACACCACAGTAAAATGGTGTTATTAAAAGGAAAAATAGATGTCTGGGTGAAACGGTAAGAATTATGTTAAATGACAGCACAATTCCAAAGTCCTTTTGGGCTGATACAGTTAACACTACATGCTATATTATGAATAGGGTATTTCTCATACCTATTTTAAACAAAACATTCTATGAATTATATTTTGGAAGAAAGCCTAACATATCATACTTTCATGTATTTGGTTGTAAGTGTTTTATACATAATAATAACAAGGATAATCTAGAAAAAATTTGATCCTAAGTTTGATGAAGGAATTTTTCTTAGCTATTCTTCATCTAACAATGCCTTTAGGGTATATAATAAAAGGACCTTGAAGATAGAAGAATCTATGCATGTTGTCTTTGATGAATTTGCTTTAAGTGATCACAAATTAAATGTAGAGGAAGATCAGCAAGACTAGTGGACCTCTAACTCAACTTCAAAAAATTACCAAGATGAATTAAAGGTGTATGCTACAAAAACAAGAGTAGAAGAGGAAGGCTCCGTCATTTTGGACATTATACAAGCTAGCTCTCCTAAAAAAATTTGGAAATTCATGGGAAACCATCCCAGAGATCTTATCATAGGAGATGCAATTAAACAGGTAACTCGTAATAACTTGAAATTTTTTTTCAATCACTTTGCTTTTGTTTCTTTAATTGAGCCTAAAATATTCAAGAGGCCCTACAAAATGATAATTGGATTTTGGCTATGCAAGAAGAATTGAACCAGTTTACAAGAAACCAAGTTTGGACACTTATGCCAAAATCTGATCATCATAATGTAATGGGGACTCATTGGGTTCTTAAAAATAAATTGGATGAAAATGGAGTGATAATAAGAAACAAATCTAGGTTGGTAGCAAAAAGATATAACTAGGAAGAAGGAATAGACTTTGATGAAACCTTTGCACCAATAGTTAGAATAGAAGTCATTAGAATGTTGCTAGTATGCTCTTGTAAAAGAAACTTCAAACTTCAACAAATGGGTGTTAAAAGTGCTTTTCTAAATGAACACATTTTAGAAGAAATTTACATACAATAGTTCCTAGGTCTTGAAGACCCCATAAATCCAAATCATGTTTTTAAGCTGCAAAAGGCCTTATATGGTCTGAAACAGGCTCCTAAAGCCTGGTATGACAAACTTGGTAAGTTTTTTTTATCTAGAAAGGCTTTAAAAGAGGGAATGTTGATACAACACTTTTTATCTTAGAGAAAGGTAAAGATATACTGCTTGCACACATTTATGTAAATGACATTGTTTTTAGCTCTACAAATGAGCAATTATGCAAAAAAATTTCAATGTTAATGCAAAACAAATTTGAGATGTCCATGATGGGGGAGCTAACCTTTTTCCTTAGCTTACAGATTAAACAATCAACCAAATATGCTCTTAAACTACTAAAGAAATTTTAGTTGATAAGTGTAAACCCGTAGGCACACCTATGAGTCCATGTTTAAAATTAGATCATGATTTGAATGGCAAAAGTGTAGATCCTACTTTATTTAGGGGCATGATAGGTAGTCTATTATACTTAATTGCTAGCATACCTACTCTTATGCTAAGCATTTGTGTTTGTGCAAGATATCAAACTAACCCAAAAGAAGTCACACTTTTCTATAATGAAAAAGATTTTCAAATATCTTGTAGGAACCACTCACTTAGGACTTTGATACCTTAAGTTTGATACTTATAGTCTTTTAGGATATTCTGATGTAGACTACATAAAGAGTGAAATAGATAGGAAGAGCACTAGTGGTGCTTGTCAATTCATTGGCCACTCATTAGTTTGTTGCCATGTAAAAAATAAAATTGTGTTGCTTTATCTACTCCTGAGGCAAAGTACATAGCTCTTGGAAGTTGTGCCTAGATTCTTTAAATGAAACAATAGCTTTTAGACTATAGACTAAAGTTTGAGAAAAATCCAATACTTTGTGACAACACAAGTGCCATAAATATTACCAAAAGCCCTGTAATGCACTCTAAGACTAAGCACATTCATATCAGACATCATTTCTTAAGGGATCATGTTCAAAAGGGAGACATTTCAATTGATTTAGTTCAAATAGATTTTCAATTAGCTAACATTTTTACAAAACCTTTAGATGAAAAAAGATTTGTTTTTATTAGAAGGGACACTGAAATGATGAACCTTAAAGAAAGTGATCTCAATTAGTCAGTTTTTGTTGTGGGTATTTTTAGAATCTCATAAATAGGTTGGTAAAAGCCCAATGGATAGACTTAGCTAATAAGGGCCCAGCTCATCCAGGATTAAAGTCATTGGACCAAGACATTAGGTCCCTTAATATGAGCTAAGGTCACTGGTCAACAATGGTCAAAGCAGTCACTTCAGCTCATTGAGAACATGGCTTAGCTCATAGATTAAAACACACATCCACAACCAATAGTACAAGGAAATCCATTCAATTTCCTACTTTGATTGGAGTTTGTTGTAACCATCAACTATTATCTATTATGTAATCATAATCAAGTCATAATACTTATCATTATAGATTTACATTCAAACTCTAACCCCCCAACCCTTATAAAAAGGGATGAAATCATTATACATGACATAATCAATTATAAGATACAAAACACTCAACAAAGAATAATAAAAGACATGGACATAGGGATCAAACTAACTTTAGCTTAACCATGTTAAAAACTTCTGTGTCTCTCTATTCTTCCTCTCTCTTTCTCATTCTCTTTTCACATTAAATCTGTAGTTTGGGGTTCTGAACTTGGGTTGACCATATTCAACTATCAACATTTTAGTGCTAGAAGGAGGGCCCTCAACTGCATTCCTCTTGACTTTTTTTGATGGCTAGAGGAAAAATCACTAGGAGTTTAGATGCTACAATTGACTAACCTAATGGTCATATGGAACAAGAGAGGGATCTAGTCTTTCTCACGACAGGCATTTCCATCGTCCCACCATAGGTGTTGCCGCCAATATGCCCCCAACAGCTTCACACCAACCTGATATTATTGATAGAATACAAGCATGGCATCAGCATCATGTGGCACTGGAAAAAATGGTAGGAGAGTTAGCTTAAATGGTTAGGGCATTGACTTAGGCACAAGCCCAGTGCTCACAAAAGCATAATGGGGGCGTTGTGCAGGAAGAAGCTTTCCAACAGACATAAAAAGGAGATCAAGATGAAGGACTAACTAGAGAAGTACTTTAGTACACCCATTCAGCTTGCTGTACTAACTCACGAACAAGGTCAGAGATCCATCGAGCCCATGAGGAGAAGGAAGGGGATCATCAGTGACGTAAGGGTTTGTGTCGAGCTAAAGACTCCAAAAGGACCAATTAAAGGTATCTCTCAAATTAAAGCCCACTGGGTCATGAGTTAAGGAAGCACAGGATCTTAGATTGACAATCCCATGACAAAAAGAGGAGTTGACCATCTTCTAGCCAATGGTTTGAGGCTCAGGACCATATGGTAAAGGAGCTGCTTTAGAGGGTAGAGTAGTTGGAACAATGCCCTCAAGCTCAAGACCACTAAGATCATTACAAAAGGAGGATGTCCTTCAATAGGGAGATTAAGAAAGAGCCTCTCCTTCACATGTTCAAAGTTCCCACTATCCTACTATACAATATACATAGTGACCCATACGACCACCTATATGCATTTAACATACAGATGGATCTTCGTATGACTAATCCTCTAGTTAAGTGTCGTGTCTTCCTAGCCACTCTAAGAGAAATACCTTGAACATAGTTTAGGAATCTCAAAGTTTACAGCATTAACAATTGGAAAGAATGCCAAAAGAGATTCATTAATTAGTGTAGGGCACTGAGAAGGCAACTCGCACCACCCTACCACCTCACAACAGTCTTTTAGTGAAAGAATGAATCACTCAAAGACTACATTACTCAGTTTAGACATAAGGTCAGTCATGTAGAAACCCCTCAAATGAGAGCATCTGAACAGTGATCTTAGTAGGACTCCACAAAGATGAGAAGCTATATGAGAGCATATACAAGTCTTTGGTAAGGGACCTAGGTGAATTCTATGAATGGGTTGCCAAAGAGATTAGGTGAGAGGAAACCTTTGGCCCTAAAAAGTCCAAGGATGAAGCTAATAGCCCCAACCAAAATAAAAAGAGGAACAATACCGGGAACAACAAGGAGAGTCAAGATGATGACCCCAAAAATCAGGTTACAAAGAAGGCTAGGAATAAGCGATCTCAATGTAAAGGTCATCATGATAGCTACAACATCTTATTAGATACTCAAGAAAGGGTCTTTGTGATGGAAAAGGATAAGGAGGATTTTGGGAAGCCCAAACCCATAAGGACTCCTAACCATTTCAGAAATAAGAACAAGCATTATGCTTATCATGATTAAATTAGGCACAATAGTTCAGAATGCAGAGTACTCAAGGAGGCAATTAAGGACCTAATCAAGAGAGGTCATTTAAGGGATTATATGGTGCAACCTGTGGAATAGTGACTAGCATAGTAATAGTGCTAATGAACTCCTAAGCAGGAGGAGGCACCCATAGCAAGAACTATATTTACCATTCACGGTGGGCCTAACATTGCAGGCATTTCAAATAGATCGCATGAATGTTACATGTAAGAAGCAAATCACATCTTATTTATAAGATATAATGAATTCGAGGATCCCACCAAGAAAGTAAGGACAACCTTAGACAGCATTGCCTTCGCAGCTGAAGATGCATGAGGGGTACATTCCACCTATAATGACACACTGGTTATCAGAGCTAGAATTAGTAATACCGAGGTATGAAGAATTATGATTGATATAGGTAGCTTAGTGAACATCATGTACAAAGGATGTTTTGAATAGATGGGACTAAACACAGATCAATTGAAGCCTGCCCCAAGGCCCTTTTATGGCTTTATAGGAGATGTAATACTACTAGTGGGGCAAATCAAGTTTCCTATTACCGTTGTGGATTTGGGTCACCAAGCAACCATCTTGGCAGACTTTCTAATCATCGACTATCTTTTAGCATATAAAGTGGTGCTGGGGTGACCTACGATCAATGACCTGGGCATGGTCACATCTACCAGGACACTCACCATTAGATTCTTGACCCCTAATGGAATTGGATGTGTGCGAGGTAATTAGCACACAGTGCTGCTACAAAGATGAAGTCAAACTAGGGATAAGAGGAAAGAAGATTAATGTGATTTTTGGAGGAGAGTCACAAGATGCTGAACATCTCTGCCCATATGATCAATGAATTTGAATATTGCTTATCTAGTCTTGCAACATTGTTCTAAAATTGATAAGACTACCGATGTTTTTAAATTTTTATGACTATTTACTAATTCCTGGATAGATTTTCAATAAAATACTATATCAAAAGCGAGCTATCACCCTTCTAATCTAGAAGCGAACACTCACCCCTCTGATCTAGAAAAGGCATTCAATTTGATGAACTTACAAAATCTTGGCACCATATGCGACCAACTATTCGACATCGCATATGACCTACTACTTGGCACCATATGTGACCAACTATTAGCATTACATATGATCTACCACTTAGCATCGTATATGACTAACTATTTGACAATGCATATGACCTACTACTTGGCACCATATGTGACCTACTATTCAGCATCACATGTAACCAACTATTCAGCACCGTATACGACCTACTACTTGGCACTGCATATGACTTACTATTTGATACCATATGCAACCTAATACTTGGCACCACATACGTCCAACTATTTGGCGCTGCATATGACCTACTACTTGGCACCATATGTGACTAACTATTTGGCACCATATACAACCTACTACTTGGCATTGTATGCAACCTACTATTTGGCACTGCATGAGACTTACTACTTGGCACCACATGCGACCTACTATTCGACACTGCATATAACCTACTACTTGGCACTGTATGTGACCAATTACTTGGCACCGCATATGACCTACTACTTGGCACCGCATGCGACCTACTATTTGGCACTAAATGTGACCTATTACTTGGCATCGTATGCAACCAACTATTTGGCATCACATGGGACCTTCTACTTGGCACTGTATGTGACCAACTATTCGACACCGCATACGACCTACTACGTGGCACTACATGCGACCCACTACTTGGCACTGCACTCATGCATTCATCTTGACAATAATTAAAGTTGTCAATTTGATAAGGTTAACTAACCTACTGGACATTCATTTTAACTAATATTCATTAAGTCATGGTTTGTAGGAACTCATTCATAATATCATATGCAAACTACTAAATAAACAACTATGGAAATTTGGACAAATAAAACAAGAATAGAGCACAAATATTATAAGTTCATTAAAGATTCCCTCAATAAGGAGAATTTACATCTAAAAACTCATATTAAATTAAAGATTCCTACAAACTATGGCCTACGGGGAAGATTGGCCCTAAGAAATTGTACTTTAGGTAGGAGGGTCCATTTCTAAGGTGAGCAAGTCATCTGTTATTTGATCACCAACAATATCCATGGCATGTGAGTCACTTTCTCTTTGGATCAAGTCCCGACCTGGAGAAGCTCCACCTGCTAACTGTGAATTCTTATCAGGAGAAGCTACCTTCGCATCCTTTTCAAAGCCCTTAATGAACTCAAGGACATTCCTACTAAAAAAGGAGAAATCCATCTCCAGATGCTCCTCCCATAAGGTGAACAAGAAGCCAGTGGTGGCCTTAGACACTGTCTCTTCTTTAGTTCTCACAATCAACGCGACAGTCTCTACCTTAGCTCATGCAACCTCTTTTTTTTTACCAAAGCAACTTCATTCTTGGTTGCCTTATATTTCCTGTGGCAACCTCAGCCCACTACACTATTGCATCCAATTTACCTTTTACTCTTGTTAACTCATCAACCACTTTATTGAGGTTAGATGTGACAGCCTTGTGATCTACCACCTTGCAAGACAAGGCTTCCTCAACTTTTTCTTTGGCTACCTCGGTGTCTCTAGCTCTTTTCTTCAGTTCTAGTGCCTCAATAGCCACGGTAGCTAGGTCACTCCCAAGATTTTTCTTCCTTTCATCCTAAGCTCGAAGCATATTTTTCAGCTTTATTATTGATAGCATGCCCTAAAAGATTAAATGACCAAGTTAGAATCATAAAGAGAAAAGAGAACTAAGTTGAAAGGACTTTACTTGCCAGTAGGACATGATGAGCTGCATAGCTCATCAATGCTTACCCTAAGGATTCCTTCGACTCCAACACTTTGGCCCTATTGTGAGGGCGTGGGATCAACTCAACATTCTCCTAGAGGAAGTTAAAGTACTCCTCTATCTTTTGGTCAAGACTGGTTGGTCACTCCTTGGCCTCGACCTCAGGTACCACCTCCTCTAATGCAATAACAACCTTCTTCCCCTTGTCTACTCTTTATTTTTTGGCAGGGGGAACAGATGGAGATGCAAACTCTTTGACCACTTCAACCACCTCAGGATGCGAGGTAGGAGCTAACATTTGTAGGGATTCTACAGGCATGGATGGGGAAGATTGACTTACAATAGTAGGAGCTGGTCAAGTCATAATAATAATAGCAAACCAAGCAGAGTGGGAAAATCGTGGCATTTAGAGGTTGAGTCTCAATATGTTTTTGTACTTTACAAAATTTTTTGGACCGACCTCCCTAGTTTGGTGAGCTCTAATGCCTCTGGTGATCTTGATGCTTAAAGCTAGAGCAAGCTTATGCGAATGTAAAAGATCCTTATCAAATTTAAGATCATTCTTCAAATTGTCTATAGCAACGAACTGGGCCAACACTTTAACCTTCTTAGCCTCTAACATTGGTTTCTCCTTACTAACTCCATCTGTAAAAGGAAATAGAATGTTAAATTCAGAGAATAAAATATGAATTCACACAAGCTCACACGTCCTTAGCTCACTTACCAGGAGTTAGGACAAAACCCAAACTATGAAGATGATGTAGAGATAGGTAGGAAACATAAAATTAGTGGATTTTATAATTCCCCACATTGGACTTGCCCTTAGCATCACCTTGTGTCAAGATCCTTTTGTACTTGGTCTACCAAGCCATCAGGCCCCACACTTTTGATGCTAAATAAATAGCAAAGAACCTTGATCAAAGGAGAAAGAAGATTATTCCTAGGGTACAAGAGAGTGAGTAAGGTGAGCTAAGAATACGAGTTTGGTGTAAGCTGAAAAGGGTAGAGTTTCAGCTTATTCAACAATTCTACAAGGTAGGCATGAACTGGGAACCTAAGCCCAGCAATAAGATGGTGGGAGCTAATAGCAATAAATCCTGGAGGGGATAAGCTACATGGTCATTAGGAGAAGGAGCCATAAAGCAATAGCCCATAGGCAAATGGTATGTCTTAACTATGTACCTAAGCTCGTCGAGCTTAATGATTGAAGGGTAGTGCTTGAATACTATATAGTTTGGGGACCTCTCACTCTCAGCAACTTGCTAACCCTTAGTAGGATCAAGACAAGTAGCAAACTTCTTAGCAACTTTGCCACTCCTAGAGGTCACTTCATCTATAAAACACATCAGCTCCCCACTTTGGGATAGAGAATCAAAATCTTCAGCACTTCTGTCAGGTCCCAAATTAAGTAGTATAAGGATTTAAAGAGTGGTAAACAATTTTTAAAGCGGAATTCAAATTAGATCTTGCCCTTATCTCATTGGAGACGTAGTATACAATCTTTGTTTATTTGTCACTTGAGTTGTAATCAACTAATGAATTCTTGTGATAGAAAAGATTCAGTTTTAGCAGAATTTGTGAATTAATATAGAATGAAATAACCAGAACTTAAAATAAA
>JANHAO010000964.1:0-36350 GCA_026873985.1 Saraca asoca
ATTAAGAGGATCCAGAATAAGCATAAGGCTTATTCATTAAGTTATGGGAAACAAAGTGCATCGTAATACATAGAAGGTAATACTCATATATAGAGGACTTACTGCTATGATTCATACATTAGTTTTCCTTGGATATTATTCAGACCAAGTGGGAGAATGTAATCCATTGCATGAAGATAACATGATCTTCGTAGGAGGTTGCATGAAAATCGGCTAGCTGCTGAACGTTGGCAACAACGTTATGATTTTCCAGCAACCATATGGACGTTGGCAATGGACTGTAAGTGGTCCGAATATCTAGCAAAATATCCATCTTAAAGCAACGGTAGCTTGATGGAGGCCTGTTGCATTTTAGCTATAAAAAGGTCCCTGAGCTCTGTTTCTGAATAAGCATTTTTGACACACCATCATTTGAGTAAGAAATCAAGAGCTCAGAAGATTGCCCTTTCTGCATTTTATTAGAGCTTTTGACATCACCATTTTGGCATCTGAAATAGAGCAAAAATAGCAATGGCTGGAGATCAGTTTCTATCCATTTTCTTATTTCATATTTATCCATTTTCTTATTTCATATTGTTACTAACTCATTCATTCCTGAGTGCAGATAACTTACATAACCTGCCTATATATACCGTGTGTTGCTTTTTTTGTTTCGTGTTTATGTGGATAGTTGAATTTAAAATTAATATATTGAATGGTCATACAGATTTTTTAACAAGTTATTAATGTAATAATTAGCACTTGCACTTTTATTTTTTTATGAGTTCTTTATGGTCTTGTATCAAAAGTTAATTCATGCACGACATGACACATGGTTAAGTCAGGAGACCATTTTTATTTCTCAAGTATGCATTTCACCTTCTATGAGAACGAGTAATTATTTTTTGCACTCAAAATTGGGTTGTGTTCAAAATTTTCTATAAAATGTACAGTAACGTTGTTTTGAACTCGAGATGAAACATTTTGATTTAAATCAGTTGTTACATTTAGTACATTTGGAGATAATATTGTTGTCTGAAGAGGAAGTAATTTATTGCATGTTGATTTTGTGAATTTCTTGGCGAATAAATTTTGTTGAGTCAAGAAATCCAGGCTTATAGCCGATTAAATTTTGATGTTGTAAGATCCTATTTGAAGCTCCAAATTGTGCTATTCGCAAGATTCCTCCATTTCTTTTTCGGAAACTTTTAAAATTTAAAGATCTGTGGATTTCATTGTTTGAGTTAGTCTATGGGTGTAGTGGTTTCCATTGATCCTAGATTTTGCAAATTTTGGTGTATACTTAAGCAGCATCTTCGGTAAACTTCAATTTCTATACAACCTTTGACTTTTTGTGGTAGGAAGTAGGAGGTTTTCTTGGATTCTTTTTTTTTTTCGTAGAAATAAACTTTGGTATTGATGGCTTTTGATGGAATTATTGGATGTTGGCCACTCATATCTCTAAAATAAGGATAAGGGCATCCATTCAATGATAGGGAACATGGAAATTCTCAGGCCAATTGGTTTATCGATGTAGAAGGCAACATCATTGAGCAATTCCTTTAAATATTGTGCCTACAAAATATGATATTACAGTCAGTGTTATGTAATACAATCAGTGTTATGCTAGGAACTCTGGCTTATACAATGGAACTTGGAAACCACACCCATCATGACATGGACAACCTTTTTCTTGATGTCCTCAAATGTTGGAGAAGGTAATGAATCCACATAAAAGATCTTCCTACCAACTACTAGTATGACTATAAGGAACCAATTATCAATTCTTGAATTTATAGGGATATATATTTGCAAGGTAGTACATAATTGGGGCATTCATTTTCATGTCCTATGAAGTGCACTTACATAATTTGGTTTACAAGAACTTACACAACCAACTAGACAATCACTAATAAATGACTCCTTGTACCTTGTCAATGCTTGGTCGATGATCGATGTGTTATAAAGAATCTTGTCTTGGGATGTAATGGTCAATGTAGGACATATCATTCACATCCAAGAAGGAAATACCAACACTAGGTTAATAAAGGCATACCAAGAAGTGTGGTGGCAGATACTAAGCATATACATGCTTTTGTTATTGCTTTGCGAAAGTCATCCTCATGGTAGCCAATGTCAACACCTACACAATAATGAGTCCAATGAGAAAAATCAAGAGTTTAATGTATAAAACAAAGTATTGACAGTTGATATTGGTTGCCTATCCCTAACAGAGTTGATTAAGTTATCTCATTATATCTCAATCAAAGCAGCATGGCAATAATGTAAAATCAACACATATTTTGTTTTAAACAGATTTACCTAAATGACTAATATTAAAGCATATTTTTATTCTCAAACCAAAGAATAAAGATGGTTACTATTCTACCATCATGTATTAGATAGTGATAAGTAAGGATAAACATAAACTAAATATCAGCTTAGGAGAAAAGAAATATCACACCATAGTGTAAAACTTGTGGTTTAAACCTTTAAATCATCATTTGATTCCTTGAAAAAACAAAGAACCATTTGAATTCAAGTTTTAAACTTCCATGTTGATCAAAGTCTACAACTAAACAAATTTATTTGGGAAACCATTATGAATTACAGGAAAATAACTAGTTTGAATTGAGGAAATTACCTTAAACAACAATCATTAGTTCTTAGTACAAAATTTCCAACCCTGTTTGATTTGGATATAAAAGGTGATTCAGCCCCATAAAAAGACATTATAGGCTAAAACAGTGATTGAAGACAGTCAACTTAACAACTCAAGAAATGGTGGCCTTTGGACCAACTAGATAGCTTTATTTAAATGTAATAGGCAAACATTTTAAAAGGAAAAGTTAAGAATAAGGCTCAACACTTTAAAAGACTAGCATTTATGTTTAGATAGAATTTTGTTTTAAGTCATTCTTACTTAAAATAAAGTATGCTTGAAATGCTTATGAAAGAAATTGTTTAGGGAACCATTTGCTGTCTTTAAGCCCTTCATGTTAACTGAACAAATTTATATGTCTAAGATTGGTGATCAACCATTTGAATTGATAAAATTAATATATTATAGTGTTTCATGTATTGTTTCTATTAGATTAGATAATCAATTTATGAGTACTGACTGCTGATGATCACTTTTAGGTACACAAGTTTCGTCCAATCTATGATAGCTTCAAAGTTATATAATGATATATGTCTTGCACCCTCTTCCTACAAAATTATTTAACATAAATTTAACCTTGTATTTGACTTGGTTGTGGTTTTAGGTTAAGGCACATAAAAATATTATACATTTTGAAACTGCTTATGTTGTGAAAACACACAATATTGCTTAAGCTATGATTAAGTAGCATCAGTTGCCTTTTATTTTGTTTCTACTACACAATAGTATCAAAATCAACGACATTAATAATAAAACTAAAAACTTGAAAATTAGAAAAAATTGCATCCCTATTGACCCGTTACTTGGGCTAAAGTTCCAAATAGCTATATCTGCTTAGAAGCATTGTCACAGTCCACTAGGATTTCATTGGGAAATAAAAAATAAATGGTGGTAAGAGGCCAAATTTGTAGGCAAGGACAACCACAAGACCACCAATTTACACACTCATTTATCACCGAATTGATGACTTACTCCTTCAATAAGTCAAGTGAGAAAATATAATAGGCCATAACAAACTCTATTATGTCTAGCCTCATTGCATTGGTTAGCTCCAAGGTCAACTTGATGCTTTACCCAATATCACATTACAACAATATTTTAACAATGCTTGGAAATCATTGCACATTATAAGAATGATTTTACATACTAACCTTTGGCAACAAGGAATCCTTTGATTTTCAAGGTGTTTGAAAGGCTCTCAGTCTTATTTTTCTATCCATCAACATTTTGTTTGCAACATTTATCATTTGTGTCAATGCCTATGCTAGTTTGGAACAACTTTCTACCAGTTGTTTAAGTTGCTATTTTCTTTCTCTTCAAGTAATAGTCATTACTTCCCTACAAGAACAGAGGTGAGGCAATAAGTATGTGTTTACATGACAACATCCTCTGCATTCACAACATCATGCCACCTTAGTTTTGAGTGTGAGATAAGCCCTAATTTATTTATCATCATAAAAGCCACATCCTGGGGTTTTTTAGACCTCCCTTCTGATGGCACCTGAGAAGCAACCAATTCTTCAAACATAGTTATCCAATATAGCTTGTCCATGATATATTTGTCTAATGTTGCTCTATGAAATGATAACTCTCCATATTGACCAGTTCATATTATAAACAGCCTTCTTAAGAGAGAGGAGATCAATAGGTTGTTTAGTAGATCCCAGTGAATACTACAGCTTGCTTGGCTAGGACTTGAGGGTTTAGATGAGCTTCAATTTGTCAAGGGTCTTAAGTATCTCTTGCTTGAAATCTTGCATGTCATTTGCAAGTTTACCTAACATGTGACACATTTTCAAGAAATCATCCTTTAAGCTTCCTATCAATGTCAACACATGACAAACCCTTGATAGTAAATGCATAATGCAAAAAATTAATTAGATTTCATAAATTTTAAATTTTCCAAAAGATACACAATTATCATATGATGGTGGATTTTGCTTCCTATTCACAAAGCACAATCCATATGCAGTAACAATGATATAACTTGCAATTATAGCCTACATATAGAAAAAAACCAGGAAAACTTGCTCATGTGCTTAACATTACATACCAAACTACATATAGGAGAAAACAGGATAAAAAAGCAAAAAGAAAATGACTTAACATTCTGTGCTAGAGTTTAGGTTAGATATGAATATTTATGTTTTAAACAAAAATAGAAACAAAAAGAAAAAGGCAATAGCTTTAACAAATAGAGATTTTAGTTCACTTAGAATCATTAATGCAAGTCCAAATCAACCACACCAACTTTTCACATATACTTATTAGGGTCTTTCTTATAGCAAATATCCTTCCCTTTGTATAACATCATCCCTAAATAACAAAAGAAATTAAAAGAAGAAAATTGTATTAAAATCAAACATGAAAAAGCTTTAACTAGTAACAAAACTGTTCCAAGCAAAAAAGAAAAAATGGTCATCCCCATTCCAAAAGAGTAAATGCTAGAAAATTTATACAATAAAAACCTAATAGGAAATACCTTTAAATTTGATTGCTCAATTGTTGGTCCCTTTGCCATGCTAGAAGATTGCATATTGTCGACTTCAAAAGCCATTGTCAATGCTAAAGAGATTTTGGCTTGTTTCTTTCCTCTTTGTACAACTTTAGGACTTTAGGACTAGACCTTGTCACCAAGCCATTACATTCGACAATAGCATCTCACATATGATTGATAGGTTTGTTTTGTTTTATCCTTTTCTATGTTAGGCATTATGAAGCTACCAAGTGAAATGTGAGTTGTCAGACTGTGATCCTTATCTTTAGGCCGATGACACCAATAAACATTCTTTGTAGGACTAAGTAGCAAATAAAAAATTTGGTTCTACATAACTACAATTTTGGCTTTGTTGGGGCAAAACCTGCTAGCTAATGTAGGAAATTTTCCTAAATTTATTCAAGGAGGCTACCTAATCCACCGAGTGAATGTCACCTTTGCTGCCTAAATTGGGTAATGATCGTCTTCCAAGGCCAAAAGCAATATGTTCACCTGCTAATTTGAGCGTTGGTGCTTTGCTTTTCTACACCTACATTAAGTGCACTATCATCTTGCTTAAGCATGCCCAAACTTACTCTACCAACCTTAACCAGTATATCCCAACTACATTGACAACTGTCAGGATTGGTTAAAAAATAATACTAAACTACCTAAGCTAGTAGCCAAGATGAGTCCAGGTCATGTCCACAAAGACTGTTGATTTATCTATGTGTTTACAGTGTAAAATGGGGGGTTGGATATCTAATTAGAAACAAGAATTAAAGCAAACAGTTTAAGTGCATAACAACACAAAATCAGAAATGAAGGGAATTCTAATGAGAATAGCTCACTCCAATGGATTCTTGCAACCAATTCATTGATTGATTCTTAACATTATTGTTTCACTCCCACTTTGATTATTTGGCCAAAAAATTAATCAAGTTCAGCACCTAATTAATCCTTGTTAATTTCCTCCTAAACTAACTAACCAAGCCCAACACCTAGTTGACTCTTATTACTAAATTAGTTGAAGCCCAGTATCTTAACCAATTTACCTATAGCATTAAGTTCTAAAAAGACCAAGTCTAATTAATTGAATTATCTTAGTAGCAACCCAATTAACTATCTTTAATGCTTTGAAAAATTGACTTACCCAACACCAAATAAAAATTTTGCTACTCCAACCAAACAACCACAAATAATTGCAAATTGCCAATGGAAATTTAGCTAATAGTAAATCATAATGAATAATTAACTAATAGGCGTTGTTAGCTAATCATCTAAGGTAATTATATGTAGTAAAAACAAAGAACCAAGGGAATCAAAATAGGAATAAATTGGAATTAAGAACAAGTCTCACAATCAAGAAAGAATTGGTGCAAAAATTCTCTTTGATTGAGATGAAAGTTTAGTTATACATTAATACAGAAATAAAATGCAAAAAATAAAGGAAAGAATAAACCTAATTGGAGCTAAAGTCCTATCCTAGAAGAGCTCCTCTCTTTTTCTAAATTAGAGATAATACAAAAAATGAATGTAAAAGATGTTACAATTATGACTTAGCTAGCTATTTATAGGCTCACTACATTACCTCTTGGTTAGGCTATTGATCAGCATTTGAAGGAGACTTTATTGGATGTGGCTCCCTTCACATGAATTGTAGCATCATCTCTCAGGAGTCCAATGGCCTTAACCTCGTATAAAAACTTGATTCTTAGCTCAAATTATGTGCTAAAAACCAAGATAGCTTTCCAGAGTAGTCCAACTTGTAACAAAATTAAACACTTAAGTCCATAGCCATAGAATTAATTTAAAACGATATAGTTTGACCTCAAACCCTTCACAAATATTGTTGGGATGGATATTAGTTATTATATGGGCTTAAGTTTGCATCAAAATGATAAGTGGAGCTCTGCTTATAATGAAAATACCAAAACTAGTTCTGGATCGTAGGTCAGCACTTTGTTCTAGATTGTGGGCTATATTTGACTTTTAATATGACTGAATTGGGCTAGGGACTCTTCATGATATTTTTAGATCATTCTCTTAACTTTTGAAAAACATAAGAATCACATAAAATTGAGGCTCGGAACGTAAAATATGCTAAAAAGTTTGAAATAGTGTAAATCTACATATTAAATTCAATTAAGCACAAAAATTAAGCAAACTACAAAATCAATGTCAAGTATTGAATTAAGTTATTGATTAACATGACAAAAGCCTAAATATAAAGGGATATAAAATATGTATAAATTATATTCATCATACATGTTCAACCCTAAACAAATAAAGGAGCCATTTACAGAATACATGATGATATATGTTCAGAAATACTGTACTCTACATACCGCAATTGATGAAAAAAATAGTGACTATATAAGATGGCGAATGTATACTTTGTAAAGATTAACTTAGCAAAATTACAAATTTATTGTTTTGTAAATATTAACTTTGTAAACAGGCACAAATTCCAAATTGAAAATGTATAATTTTGTAAAGTATATAATTCTGTAAATTATATAAGACAATAATTATTTAATTTTGTAACTCATACTAATGTAATTTTGTATATCATATACTTCTGTAAATTATGTATAGTTAACAATTTCGTACCTTTGTAAAATATATACTTCTGTAAATTACGTATATCAATACTTTTGTAATTTTGTAAATCACATACTTTTGTAAATTGCATTCTTCTGTCAGTTATAGATAATGACAATTTTGTAATACTGTAAATAATATACTTTGGCAATTTCGTAAATCATGTACTGTTGTAATTTTGTAAAATGTATACTTTGTAAATTATATATGACAATAATTTTTAAATTTTGAAAATAATATGATTTTGGTGATTTCATAATTCATACACTTTTGTCAATTTGTGTAATTTATACTTTTGTCGATATATACTACTGTAAGTTATATATAACAATAATTTCATAATTTTTTAAATAATATACTTTGGCAATTTCATGAATTGTAAATTATATTAACTTAGTAAGAATAATCCCTACATGCATAATCCAATGTGGTAGAGGTGAGTAGTGCAACTCTCACGTACAAGCAACATGACACATCCACATGAGGCCTTCCAATATGATCACTGGCTACGTTAATGTAACAGCAAAAGGTGCACAATTCTCATGTACGAGCATGACAGATCCAAGTTAGGTCTCCCAATGTGATCACTGGTCGTGTATGCACAACATTCAAGAGATGTGGTTAGCGCACACAACTCTCACATACAAGTAATGTGACACATCCAAGTGAGGCCTTCCAATAAGATTACTGGCCACGCATGCACAATGCCTAATAGGTGTGGCTAGCATGCACAACTTTCATGTACAAGCATCATAACACATCCAAGTGAGGCTTCCCAATATGATCACTGGACATACATGCATAACGCGTAAGATGTGTGGCTAGTGCGCACAACTCTCACATAGGGGCAATGCAACACATCTAAGTGAGGCCTCTTAACGTGTTCATTGGCCACGCATGCATAATGTGCAAGAGGTGTGGTTATCACACACAACTCTCATGTACAGGGAACCCAACACTTGCACATGTAGCCTTCCATTGTGACAGTTGGCCATACATGCACAACATACAAAAGTTACAGCTAGTGCACACAACTCACATATGGGCAACCTAATATATCGAGGTAGCACATGGCTTATTAGTTTAAATTATTTTAAATAATAAATATACTACAATGGCTTCATACTCACTTCACATTTTTATTTCAAAAAATGATAATCTTTAAAACTTACATTTCTCTTTGATTTATTTAATTAATTTCAATATTTCATTTCGCTAGAACAAAATGGTTTC
Organism: Saraca asoca; assembly: GCA_026873985.1. NCBI lineage: Eukaryota > Viridiplantae > Streptophyta > Magnoliopsida > Fabales > Fabaceae > Saraca > Saraca asoca. The sequence goes on from JANHAO010000964.1 coordinate 8,955, forward strand.
ATGCATCACATAAAACTTAGCAATTTTGATTCATCACATAAAATTATTTTCAATGTTCTATTTCACTAGTACAAAGTAAACTTGTCAATTCCGATTCATCACATAAATTTTTTTAATCATTTTAAATATTTCTTTTCACTAGTACAAAGTAAATGGACTCATGCATCACATAAAATGTAATTCATATAAAAGGAATCTCCCAAACAGAAACAAAGTTCATCCCTTAACATAATATTCTTAATTACAAAATGGCAACACATAAACACACACACTTCAAAGCGAATTAAATATACACACACACCCACACACTAATTCCTCTTTTTGATCAATCCGTTTACAACTTTTGTTATGATCTTGCAACCAAACTAAATGCCACTTTATAACATGGTTGTACATCATAATTATTTTCAACCTTCTCCATATCCACCTCTTCCACCTAGGGATCGAAATGATCAAGATATACAACCTCAGCCTCCATACGAGTACTATATGAATTGTGAGAAGCACCTTTCACTCCATGTACCTGAATGTGGGCTTCAGCCCATGAATTATAAATATCGGGCACATAACCAACAAAGACTACATAAACCTTTGACTTCTTGCATTCACTAGCCATGATGCATATTTAACTAAGCTTTCTTCATTTCTTTCTTATAAATTTCTATCTATAACAACTATGCCTACCAAAAGGAGCAACTAAGCTTATATAAAAGAGGCAATGAAGTTAGCCGTTGGATATCAATGCAACTGTAACAATTGGGATGACATGCATGCAATGCAACAAATTTACCTTGCAAAACAAAAAACAACAACTAGCAACTGCAGTTCAGTCTATATGCAAGGAGGCCTCCATTCCTAGTCATTAGACATCACTATAGCTATGTCATTCGGGTTCACATGGATACAATGCAACAAAGTTATTGTTACCTTGGTTGAATAATTAAGATAATAGAGTGAGTCATTAAGTTGTTGACAAAATTCATTTCAGTCATTAATTTGGTGATAATATGTACTACATTTGTGTATAAACATCCAAAACGTGGACATCAAATCGGCCAAAATGCAGGGAACCCTATAATGAAACTATTGGACACCATGTATGTTTTGGATAATTTAAAATGAAATTACACTAATTCAATACCACCAACCACTTGCCATGTGATAATTCATATTTTAATTCATGTTTAATACCAAGCAACCAAATGTTCAAAATTTGGTGACATACATGTTTTGGATTAGTTTAAATTGAAATTACACAAATTCAATACTATCATTACAAAACATATATATATATATATATTTAGCGATGATTATTGTAAATTATTGGAATTATCTACTTAATGATGGTTGGTCGGTCCTTAATGATAGTTTTTTTTTTTTTTTTGAAATGGCATTGACCTTATTACATACTTAGTGGCGGTTGTGTATGGAGTTAGGTAGTGGCAATTAAGGAATTTTTTTTAAATTAAGTTTTAAGTTGTAGTTTTTGTGGTTGTTCGTGAAACTTAAAAATACATATTGTTTTTGCGTAGATTTTGCATGCATTTGCGGTGGTTTTGATTTCTTCTTCAATTTTTTATGGCATTTTTTGACAATTTATAATTGTTACTAGAGGTGTATAAATCACTGCTAAATGCATTTTTTAAAATTTTTCATTCCTTGTTGATTTAATTTTTTTTCCCCATATCTAGTAACTTGTTACAAGAATAATATACAGTAAATCCATGGATTTTAATATAAAATAGATAGAATTGAATTTTTATATTAATAATAAGAATTCAAACATTTTCTTCATCAAATATTAAAAGTCATGAGTTTGAATGTGATTGGCAACAACCCAAAAATACACTGATTCAATAATACACATTTTAAGTTCAATTCTATATTCTCAAAATCACAATAGTTATGGTGCTTCATAACTAGCAGAAGAAAAACATCTTGCTTCCATGGCATGTCCAATTCTTGCATCTGGTGATTGCAAAATAGTAAAATTGTATATTTTTTTGAATTAATTTCAAAATAATAACTTGAGCATCATTCTATAAAAAACATAAAATTGAATTAATTCCACCAATAATTCATGCAACTAACAAGAACAAAATAATGACTTAAAACTCCTATGAATAATTTATTTATTATTGTTATTTAAAAATTGAATAATTCAAAATAAGTATACAAAAACCTTTTGTTTATTCAATCTTTTATTGCTTGAGAATGCCGTGCTATGGCCATACTCAAGCCATCAAGTGCAAATTGCCAAACACAAGAAGCCTATATTAGAGAGAAATATTTTATAATCAAATAGGAAACTAACATTTAAATTGGAGGTTAAAATAAAAAATAGGTTAAACCTTTTAAACGAATAGTATCTTGAGGTAATCAAACACATATTCTAGTATGCAACAAGCTATTTTTGTTGCATTCAATAGAGCCATTCGCACCTACCAAGTCTCAATGAATTTGCTATACAAGAAGCCTCTAGTGTATATCAAGAATAAACTTTTTAAAATAAAAAAAAGAACAGCTTCATTTTATTAATATATACTTTATTATATAGTTTTGAATGTATAAAGGAAATTTTTAAACCACCACACTCTGATCATTAGCTCTTGCCATAGTACCCATCCGGGTTAGTGGATGTGGCCTCCTAAAGAGTATTCTAAGTCAAAATCCTAATCACACAAGTAAACATATTTTTTTCTGAGTTGACATAAAGGCTTTTCTCCTAGCAAGGGTTCTAATGCGCTATTTCATATGATCGTAAAAGTAAAAATACAAAGATTGCAACTATGTACTTTTCTACTTACACTAGACAAACGATCTATGATAAAATAACATAAATACCCCTAAAATAGAAAAATTAGGAAAAATAATCCACATGTGCATTTGCTCCCAAATTCAAACCATAAGACCTTCTCTTTATGCTCTATTTTCTTGCTAGATTTTGTCAAAAACCAAGCATGGTTGCCTATCGAATAGGTTCATAAGACGAGCTTCTGACGTTTTTCCCCACTTCAAATGCCAATGCTCTTATTAAAGCCTTAATCTGACACAACTTCCATGAAGTGCAGACCTCCCCAATCTTCGTGTGGGTCTTTAGCTTACTCTACTCAAGCTTCTCCTTCAACTACTTCGTGTTTATCTCTTTGAGCTAACATAATTTGAGAGGCTTTGATAAATAACACACTTAACCTAACATAGCGTTTAGATAGTCATCAATCTGTTACTCCCCAGCTCTTCCCTTAACTTTCTCTTGGCTTTGTCTCCTTGATCTCACATCACTACGCATTTGTTTCCCTTGAAACCTTTGCATAGTTGCCTTCGTAACTTTGGTGTCTTAAGCTTTGCTACCTACCCAAACTTGGTGATCTACCTCACCCTTTCACCCATTATACTTTGCTACACCACTTTCACCCTCAATCAGATCCTCTTAACCCTTTCTAAATTGACACTTTTATTGTATCTCAATCATCACAATCTTTTTAGAGTTAATGCTATCTCACATCTTAGCCCTCATAACCCCCATAGGTTAGCACACTTAAGTGTTAGCTTTTTAGAATTGATACAATCTTGTATCTTAGCTCTCACAATCATTCCTATGAAGATCAATACCCTCTCTTGGCACCTTTAAGCGACATCCATCAATGTCTTGGCCCTCGTAGCCTAGTTCGAGAACATCCTCTTGATAACTCCTTCTTTGAACGCATCCTCTGGATGACTCCTTCACATTAATGGCTTGATGGAGGTTAAGAATAGGGCATTCTCCATTCTAGCACGAGCTTCACTTTACTTGTGCATGAGCAATTATGAATCCCCTAGTTATTACTGCCAAGTTTATCTTATGACTATATAATGCTAGCCTGCTACGCCTCAAATCATTGTCATTACTCCGCTAAGAGACTATATAGCTCTAACTCACTTATTATTGCTGCTTATCATACAACTATGATATGCTAGCTTCTTTAGTATCTAATCTCAAATCTTGTGGATAAGCGTTGCAACTCGCTCATTATACCTACATGAAGTGCATAATCAATCCCTCCTAAAACATCTATGTCCCCTCTGAGTTTTACTCCATTGAGTAAGATTCATGTCTTTTGACATGACATTGATCTCCTTTAATAAGATTTATCCATTCAACACATCAAAAGATATATGTCACCTTGTAGGATATGCCAACTGTCTATTGTGGCCATGCTTTCTAGTATGATCATGGCTTTGCCAATAGCTAATATGTCCCTCACGAATGTGGTCAAGTTATATTAGTAGGACTAGGGCTTCTCCTAGGACTTCCTTCCACTAGATAAGCCTTCAATTCACTCACTTTCTCAAGTGATTTTGCATTCCTTTGAATGTTGCTGTGAATGAATACACAATCAATGTTCCATGTTGTATAGCAAGTCCATCAACTTTTGCATACGCTTGTGCTCAATGCATTGTTAAAGTTCCCTCGAATGCAATATCTCACACACTTGCCCTTGAGTTGTTCCAACCTCTTGCAACCTTCTCAGTCAAGTCCTTAATAGCATTTCTTTGATATTTCGATAAGTGTCTGCTTCACTCATAAGTCTCATATGCTTTCGACAAGCCAAATCCACCATTTGTAGCTCACTCAATTTGCTCTTTCTAGCACAATCAGGCTCCAATACCAATTATCATGGGTCGGTAGCTCTCTAGCCAAAATCATGCAGTATATGATGCTAACTCTTGGCCAACATACAAGCCTTTTAATAAATTTAAGTCACACTTAGATAAATAAATGAGATATTATGGATTTTTTCACTCATACCACCAAAATCTTATGCGTAACATATCCACAAGTAAATATGAGCGTATAGTCGAAGCATTCACGTATACCGAGTCTCAAAGAATGCACCATATAATTATCTTCTAGTATATATTGAGAAGGTACTTTTTAAAATAAGGAGAAGGATAACTCTATTTTATTAATATATGCCTCATTACATATTTTCAAGTATATAGGGAGAGTCTCTAAGTCACCATACTCTAATCCCTAATTTGTTCCACAATATCCACCCATGCCACTAGATATGCCCCTTTAAATATCATTTTGAGCTAACGTTATAGTAGCACAAGTAGATATACTTTTTTCTAAATTAACATAAGGGATTTTCTCCTAACTCGGAAGAGTTTTAATGCGTTATCTCATATGAACGCAAAGATAAAAATATAAAGATCAGAACCACATACTTTTCTACTTATACCTGACAAATGATCTATATTAAAATGATATAAATATCCATAAAAAAAAAATAACACACAAGTATATTTACTCTCAAATTTGCAGTACAAGACCTTCTTTTCATGTTTAATTTTTATGTCAAATTTCATTCAAAATTGAACATGTATTTGTCAAACTAATTCATTTGTTAAACTAATTTATAAGTTCAACTTATGACACTAGCGCATCAATCTCTTCAACCTAACTTCATGGCCGATGCATATTTCCTTAACAGCCTAGCTATCCTTTGGAGCTTTTTTAACGTCATAAGAATCTTGGGACAAATATATGAATAAAGCCACAAAAAAGCTTAACAAATCATCTACCATTTACACATCCCGAGAAAAATATATCTAACGTCCACCATTATTCCATGTGCTCAGTTCATGCATGCACTGAGTTTTACTTCGTGCATTATCCATGAAATTAAAAGTTAAAAGAATAAAATAAAAGAAATTAAAAGTTAAAAGAATAAAAGAAAAGAAAAACATTTTTAAAAAAGAATATAAGAAAAGAGAAATTTTTTTATTACAATTTCAATTTAATATACAAAAAAATATTGTATTCTATTTAATGTACAAGTTTACTATCTTATTTTTCTTCTTTACTTTTTTTATTATACTACAAGAATTAAAACAAACTATATTTATAAATAAAGCTAGATTAATAAGATAAGAATAAAATCTTTAACTTCATGTCAATAAATTATTATTATCTTCATTACTGTTACATTCTAAAAATAAAGACTTAAGACATATCCCAACAAATCAACTTTATCTTCATTAAATTTTATCTGCTGCATTCAAAAAATAAAGATTTAAGACTTATCTTAAACTCTAGCATTATTTTGTTATAATTGAGATTTTAGTTTTCATAATTTAGAATTTCGGTCTTTATCTTTTTTTTTTTCAAAATCTAATTTAGATTATTTTCAATGATAAAACTGACTTTATTTTTATTGAACAACATAAATGTTGGCCGGAAAAACTTGCACTCCCAACTTTGACGTTGTCGTGGCTTCGATGGTGGAAAGCATTAAGGGCTGTAGACTTGAAAGAGGAGCAAGAGGAAAACAATTAAAACCTTCCCAATCAATTTGAAATCCCACCTCTCTGATTCATTCACAATAGCCATTTTCTACTTTAATTGTTAAACCCTAAAATGAAAAAAAATATATTTTTATGAAGTCAGAACATGATCAAATATTATGAGTTGGTTTTTCTTCACAAACTTTATGGCGGGCGAAAACCAAAAAGAATTACCCCGAAAGTTTCAAAATTTTTCACCTTTATTTACTTAAAGGAAGTTACTTGGGATTGGTTGGGTTAAAATGAGCTTCAATTTGTCAAAATAAGGATAGCAAATATGAAGCAGCATCTTCAAGTTTCTGATTTATTAACATCCTCGTTGGTTCTTGTCCCTTATCGGATTTCTCTCTCCTCATTTGGGTTTCAGTTTTGGTTTTAATCAAAATTCAATGAATTTTAACCGCAGAGTAGTTATTACATTAAATTATGTGTGTTATTTCTTAAATTGGTGAACATTCTCTTGCTGCGCACATAGTATATTGTAATACATGGCACAATCCTGTGTATCTATGAACTAGGGTGTGGATGCCCTTGTGTCATGATCAGACAATTCAATTGTTGGAATATATGACCTATAGTCTTTCGCCACAGAATAATCCAGTCAACAATATGTAACGCATAATCTCTCACCACTGAGAATAATCCAATCAACCTAGTAACATACATCCAAGCTTTGAAATGAGGGGCAAACCCACAAAAAATAGCACATTCAAGGCAATAATAAGTAAGTAACCATATAGCATGTAGATAATAATGATGTAATAAGCCAATACGAACAAATATAAATAATTGCAGTTAAAAGTAAATAAATTATAAAATAACATATTTTAAGGAGGGGTTACTTCTTTTACTCATATAAAATCCTATTACAAAACTTCAAATGTATAGAAGAAGTACCAAACTACACATTTGACCCATAGACTAGTGTTTCGGCATTTACTAAGGTTACTAGACAGCTAGTAAAGAATTTTCTAAGCCAAGATCAAAATGATAAAACATTAGACATTTTCCTATGGCACGAAAGAGATTCTATATGCTATAATATACTGATGCAAAGATAAAAATGTAACAATTACAATTATATGTTTTTCTGCTCGCACTGAACAGATGAATATTGTTAAAATTATATAAATGCTCTCAAACAGAGAAAAATAGGAAAAATCATACACAAGTTAAATTACTCTTAAATTTGTGTCACAAGACCTCTTCTTCATTTTTCTTTTTTTCTTTTTTTTTTTTTTGCATCAAAATTTCATTTTAAACCTAGCATGTGTGCATGCCAAATTGGTTCACTAGACCGATTTATAACACCTAATGATATCCATGGAAGTCTTGCCTGATAAATAAACAGATTCTCTCCAAATTAAGTGAGATTATATTAGGTTACGTTTTTTTTCTCATTTTCAGAAACATGACAAGGGCATCCAACATTTCTATATTCAATTCACAATTAAGAAAAATTTATTTAAGAATAGATATATTTTTAGGCATGATTTTAGTTCAAATATTCTCTCAAAATATTCCCACATCTTACCATTATTATGACCTCAAATCACCAGTACTATTACTTAATATCATTTACTATCATTCATCACTAACTATTGTAATTGACCAGTGCTTATTAATCATTGTTCACAATCATTGGCTAATCTAATTTCCTAGATTCATTATCATTAATTGATCATTTTTTGTTAATCAATCACATTTACATAAAGAATATTTTTTTAAAAAATTATTTTTTTAAAAAAATTTAATAAAATTTTTAAAGTATATAAATTGATTAAAATATAATACTGTAATATTTATAAAAATCTTTTTTTATTGAACTAAATATAATAATATGATATTTTTAAGAATTATATATATAAAAAATCATATATTTAGGAATGTATGATTCATATCATTCATCAAATTAAACACAGCCTAAAATATGAGTCTAAATGATAACATATGTCAAAATAACATTACTTTAAAATCAAGTAAGGATATGTTTGAATGAACCACTTCAGTATTTTATTGAAGAGATTCAAATTTAAAATCAAATTTTATATATTTATTTAATTTGTTAAGATTGAATATTAAATTAACTGGAAATTGACATAATCTAGTAATTACGTAATTGAATGTATTCAGCAACTAATTCTACTTTAATGGAATTTTATTAGACAAATATATCTAACGTTATTTCTATTTTTTGAGCTCTTGTGCATAACATTTTAAAGTTATAATCAAGGATAATTTTAAAATTATATAAAATTTTAATATTTTGCAATCAAATTTTCAAATTGTTAGTTAAATTTAGTGTTTAAAGTAAAAAAAGCAATCAAATTTTCAAATTGTTAGTTAAATTTAGTGTTCAAAGTAAAAAATTATTCAAACTACATAAATTTAGTACTTAAAATTCAATACTTAATTTTAGTGCTAAATCTTTCAGTATTATTAAATGTACCCAAGTAATGTAGTCTTAGTCATTTTTAATGCAAAAATTTTCTTCCCTTTATATATTTTTTTTATAAATAATATATATGCATATATGGCCCACAAATTTTTGTCCTCTTAATTGTTTTTAATAATTTATGATGGCCCCTTTAAAGATTTATTTTAGATGATTATCTGTTTTTGTAATAGTTTGTTCGGGAAGAAAAATGGAGAAAAATAAGCAAACTTGGTGCCTTATATATATATATATATATATATCTATATGGTCTATTATTTTAAAGAATAATCCTTTCTTCCAATTTTTTTTTCTTCCAAACAAATTATAAGTTGTAGTTTTTTCCTCTCTCGTAATTGCTACAAAAGATTAAAGAATATAATAAATGTAAAACAATTTTATCTTAAAAGATAACTTCGGTGGGTACTCTAAATAATACGTTTAAGCCTAACGTACAGTAATTTGTTCATCAATTGCTGAGAAAATCATACCAGGGAATGTGATTTATCCTATATCATGTTAAAGGTTCAATTAAAAATATTTTAAAATATTATAATATTATATTTTAATATATTTTTAAATATGATCATAAAAAATTGATCAGTTAATAATGATTAACATTAAAAAGTTGAATAGTTAATTCTAAAAAGTAGATTGATCAATTGTGATGGACAATGATTAATGACGATATGTAATGGTAAGTAATAATTAATGATAATTGGTGATGATGATTTGATGTGATAATGATAATAAGATATTAATATAATAATAGATAAAATAATATTTTTTATATGATCAAAAAAAATTTATACTGTAAAAATCTAATTAAAATACTCACCTCTTTATATAGAAATATTTTGAGAGAATATTATATTAAAAATATTTTGGAATAAACTTTTTGTGAATTAAACATGGAAATATTGAATTCCCTTGAAACATTTTCAAAAATATAAAAATAATTCCACACCTTTAGAGTAAAGAAAATTATTGTATCTTACAAATTGACAGTGTAATTTTAATAAATTGCATAAATAATTAAAATGAGTTGTACTCCGATATAAATACTTAAGTTGTTCTGTTTGGTAAGTTGTAATATTACTCAAAAAAATATTTTATAGTAATGCCATTCACATAACTAATGCCCATATTGAATCACAGTTAACTTTCTAGATTCATTTATGTCTACATATTAATTGTGATCGTTAAAAAGAGTAAATAGTATTACTCAATAATTAATAAAGCTTTCTACCAAAACAAATAATTCAACTCAAAATGGTCTAACTTATGGCACGTATATTTAATCCACGCAAAATCTAATCCATAAGACAAAAAAAAAAAAAAAGTAACTACCACAATAAATATATAGTGAGACTGTGAAGATTTTATGTCTGTAAAAAAATAAATAAAAATATTCTAAATGTAGACATATGATGCAAAACAAATATAGGCTGATAATCAATACAATTTCTTCAGTCTCAGATATTCATTTTTAAATCAAGAGCGACCTCTCAGAAATTTCCAAGGTCCAGTTCCTGTTCCCATCCTGCATAAACATTTGAAATTGCACATAAAATTAGTTTATTTTCTTGGTTGATAAGATATTCTTTAATTCTTTTCATGTTTTCATTTATTTTGGTTATTTTTGTATTTTAATTTATGGTTAAAATTATTATGAATAAAAATTTAAAATGAAAATTACTAAGTCCATGTGTGAATCTCACATTATGGTACATCTTTCATGATGAGTAAGAAAACGTGAGTTTAATCTTTTTTTTTTAATATAATTATAGTCACGATATAATTTTATTATGATAACGAAAAATTGTGGAAAATTATTGTGATGTAATTAATTATTGGAGATGCACTCTGTTGTGCATTATTTTAAATATGGATTAATTGCTTGCGAGAGAAATAAATTAATTACCTCCATATGCCAGCCAACATGCGAAGACACATATAGATGGATAGTGCAATCCATAACCCAATGAATCCTTTGCTTTTATATAGAACGAACAATGAAGCAACACTTGCTACTGAGACCATCACCTGAACAAAAATAGATAATCCTTCTTAGTTATTACCAAATAACTTTGGATAATAAAAAAAAAATCACTTATTTATATGATAAATAAATTAATGGTTCAAAATTGCTATTGTAATACGATAATTACAAAATAGAATTATGATCGCAGAAAATATCAGAACCATAATATTATATGGCAATAATTGTTGCAGTCTTCAATTTAAAACATGAACAAAAGCATTACCAAGGAATATGCAGCATAAGCAAAATCGGATGCCCCAAAATTTACCCCGTCGAAGACAAATGCTAATGAATTCAATGGTTGTGTGGCAGCAACAAACTGAAAATGAGTTTAAGAAAAAAAGAGTTAATTAATAATAATCACACATGAAAAAAAAATTAATATTTTCAAGGTTTTTTTTAGATAAATTAATTACCGGGAGGCCTATTTTGATAAGGTGTAAAACACTGATATTTTTGGAAAATATTCCAGCTCCAAAGTACAATGCAATTCCAACAACAAGAGAAAGCCCAACTCCCAGAACAAAAGTCATCTGCAAATTAATTAAATCAAAACCATTTTAATTGCACTTCCAAACCTTTTGTGATTCTGTGATAAATTATTAAGTTGAGTTTGAGAAGGAATATATATATATATATATATATACACACACACACACACACACACACACACACACACAAGTACCTGTAGTACCCTAGCCGCAGCAGCTGTTGCCTGTTTATAGTCTTTCTGAGCAAATGAACAAGCTAGAATTGCCTATCACACAAGCAACTAATCTCATTACTCACCTTCTCTTCGTCATATTTTTAAATTGCACTTACTAGAATTACAATAATTTTAGAAAAATACGATAGTTATAAAGTAAAATTTAAATATATGACATTAGTGATTAATTTAAGACAAAATAATTACCTGTACAGCAACAGCCAAGCCGTCAGCAAGAAGAGATGATGTCAACCAGACCTGAAGGCAGGTTTGAAATGCAGCCATAGGAATTGGACCAAGCCTTGCTGCCAGTGATGCTGCCATGGTAACAACAAATGTCACTGCCACAACTCTTGCCAACAATAGACCTCCTGCAGTTATCAACCATGAACGTGGAATTAAACACAGTGGGGAGATAGAAATTTTAATTTGAGTGTTTTAATTAAATATCTAAAAAAAAAATAAAAATTCAAACTTTCAATTTTAAATTGGCTTACTTAAAATTGCAACGTATAAACATGAATAACATGATTTTAATTTGTGATTGCAGTTATAGTATGATCAATAAAATTACAGACAAATGCAATTATTTGCATAATAAAATTATGAAAAGTTGCAGTTACAAAATCTAAAATAAATAATATTATAATTACAAACTGTAATTTAAAACGAAAAAAGAATTTTTAGCCATATTAAAATATGATCCAATTAGCCACTCACCATTTTTAAGGAATCGAAAAATCTGCAAATCCTTGATACTTGGAGGTAGGAGATCCATCTTTTTCATTAATATCAAAAAGAGGGTCACTGCCATCAAGTACCTAGAAGGATCACAAATGATCAAAATACATCAGCACAAATTATGTAGGGAAATCTGAGATAAACTTAAAAAAATACTAGAAATTAACTTGTAAGATACAATTATTATTGCATGTAGAACAAAATGATTAAACATTATTTAGATAGCAAAGCAAGTAGAACTTACTGGGATAGAACATGAGCAATGGCAGCACCTCTGATGCCCAATTTGCAGTAAAATATTAGTACTGGATCCAAAGCGACATTTATTCCATACCCCAAAACTAAATAAAACCAAAATAAGCAAAATGAGATAAGTTAGAAAATAAAAAGGAAGATTAATTTACAATTAAAAAACTTTAGTCTCTTTTGTCGGTTTACTGTTCCTTTGGTTCTCTGTCCTTTAACATTTTTTTTATAAGATTTGCTTTATTAAATTTTTTTAACTGGCAAGAAACTTATAATTTATGTCATGATTTTAAATTATTGTATGAAGTCGTTGCATTGTTGTTGTGCTAGATTCTATAATTTCAATTTTTGAAAAATATATCCTGCAACAATCATATATATATATTGTTGTATTTATCTATAATTTTACTAATTGTAATCGTGACTGTAATTATAATTTAAAATCTTAATGTATGACTTAATTTTTCTAAATTAGGATCGGTTTGTAAAAAGCGGAAGTCAACTTACTAATGACGTATAGAGGAGTTTTGGTGTCCTTGAAACCTCGGAAGATTCCTTGCATGGCCAAAGCCAGAAGAACAGCAGGAGCACCTAGTGATCTCAATTTTAAGTACTTTTCTGCTGGGTTTAGCATCGGAGAACCCTGCATAAATAGAAACAAATCCTTTACTTAATTTAGTTACAGACTTAAAACTTATATAAAATAATATACAGATGTTCCAATTAGGAAAAATTTATTGCACAATAGAGTTAGTGCAACAATAATATTCCAGGTGTGGACTGCAATTTAAAACTTCTCCAGTGAATGAAGAAGACACTTACATGCTTGACACCCATTACACCTAATAGAGGTTTTGCTGCAAATATAAGGGTTGCAGCTTGAATGAGGCCAAGTATGGTACCAAAAAGTAGTGCTGTTGATGCTGATGCAATGTGTCTCCTTTTCCTTCCAGTTTTTGCCTTGCCCTTATTACTACTCTCAGAGGAAGGCTTGCATATATCTGTATTGGTATCTGAGAAATATAGAAAAGAAAAAAATTGGGTTAAAATAAATTTCAGGATACTAACTTTTTTATGCATTGATTTGATCCATCCAAACATGTCCATGAAATGATGATAAGTTGAAGCTGGTCAGAATTGATGCACAACTTTCAAACCCTATTTGCATGTTATATATGCAAACTCATGGAGACAAGGCCACGACAGAAGATTCTCAAGTAAATTTTCTGACTACATGCGAGACATGAACACGTGATAAGATCTATAATTGTGAAAAAAATAACTTGTACATTGAGTACTTATGCAATAGAAAAAGGTATGTAAACCCTACATCTATGAGTTTCACACGGTCCTTTTTAATGTGTGAGAATTATATACACATAACTTTATTCATAATTGTGAGTTGTGAAATTGTGAGGCCCTATATCTTACTATAGTTTATCTCCCTTTTTTCACTGAAGTAAGAAATTTTCTTAGTTCAATCCATGAGTAATCTTACCATTTTTGACAGTAGCTTCTTTATCAACTTTCTCATCCTTAGCAGAACTTTCTGGGACAGACTCTTCGATTTCAGTGTTTCCAGGTGTAGATTTTCCCAAACTCTCTGCAGTATTCTCAGTGTTGGATGATGAACCTTTTTCCACGTCTTGAAGCATAGCTTCCTCAGGCAAAATTACTTCTTTTGCATTGTTTTCGGCTGCTTTGAGGTTTCCAATTGTATCTTCCTCAGCAACAAAGGAAGTCGTGATGCTGACCAGAGGGAATATGGTAATCCTTGAAGCTTGGTTGAACAAAGCTATAGAAACTCCTGCAGCAGCAAGCTCCACCGGCCCTAATTAACCACCAAAAACACAAGAAATTAGCGTAAAATATAACTGTTTTTGATTACAAACTTACAATTGAACAATGAATTCTCCATTAATAGTAAAAGCTGCTTCAACTAGCTAGTACCACTTGATCATAAGTAAAAGCACTTATCATATCTAGGGAAAAAGGTTTTTGGTTAGTGCAATTACATGGGAAGGAGTTTTTTTTTTTAAAAAAAAAAAATTGTTACAAGAAGTAATCCTAGGTGAAACAACAAGCTTATGCATCTTATCAATTGTGCAGTTATAAAGGGAGTAGTAATACTCTAAGCAAAGAAGCGAACAATAATATATGTGAAGGTGCTATTCTGGTATAATATGCCTGCCATGTTTAAAGTTGTGGCATAGTTTCAAATTGTGATCAACAACGACAATATTGTATGTCATATTGTGGTCGCACTAACCTCTGCATCAATAAATTTACTTCACATTCATCCGTAATTTAGTTTTTCACAACTTAATCACAATTTAAAACCATAGCATAATTGGTTGATATTCGTAGAATTGAATTCAAGAGTTGTCAAAGTCAGACTAGTTTGCACAAGAAATTAATGAATGTTTTCAATCTTGGAAGGCATATATATACAAACCTATATGGCCTATGAATGCAGTGTCAATGAGAGAAGCAATGGGGTCAGCAGCAACAGCGAGTGCTGCAGGCAATGCCATCCCTAGTATCTCTCGACCAAGGCCATCCAGATTGAAAACTTGTCTACATCAACATTAATAAAACCAAGCATTACTTCGATAAAACAGACACATTAGTAAATTCAAAGCTTCATACAATGACAATGTGTCAGTCTTCAGTGAACTATATATCATTAAAACAAAGAACCAGCTTGAGATCGATTGCTCCAAGAAACATTTAGTTTCTTGTGATCTTAAAACAAAAACTCAAAAGAAAAATGGTTGACAGCTAACTTATAAAACCACATGAAGTTACCTTGCATCTTGGAAGAAAACAAAGAGTGGCATCTTCCACTTGTTCTCAGCTGCATGCAAACTGCCATCCTCAGCCATGATAACAACACCACCTCAGCTAGCTAGCAATCTGCAAATATTTTCCAAGATTACTTACTGAGAGGTGAGTGATAAGAACAAGATAAACATGGGGTGGGTACAAATGTAATGTGTGTGATACCTTATAAATTAGAATATTGGGAGATGGCAAAGGCGATAATAAAGGAGTGGTTGCAGAAATCGAAGGACCAAATGTTATCACTGGATGTTGACAAGAGTTAGAAACAAGAGAAGTGCACTGTATTGACTCGTAAGTGCTGCAGTTGTCTGTGTCATGCTTGTCAGTTATGCCCTTCCTTAGATATCTCTAAATGTCTCCGGAAAAAAGCAGACTTGCTGACTCCTACTTTTTCAACCATGCCAATTCCAATCAAATATAAAATTGGAGGAAACTTCCACCCTCTCTAAGATTAAAAGGATTTAAATGAGTGACACGTGTATAATTTATAACGGGTCTTATCATTTAGTTTATAATGTATAAATTTAAACCATATGGTGTATGCACGTAATACACATACCATCACTTACAAATCATGTGTTATATGTATATACACACATTCAATTATTCATTTGTTGAATAAAATAGGTTGATTTTACATTTTTTTTAATCTATTAAGATTTTGTTATGTAAAAACAAAAATGATATTGAGTGTAAGTAGGAAACTGTTAAACTGCATATCATATTGAGGGATAAAGCTGCTTATTTCTGCAAAGACCGCCCTCAGTTCAGTACAGCCTTAGTATAACCAAATCATTTATTTAATAATGTAAAAACAAAAGCTGTAGCCATTTTCTAAATCTCGAGAACCGGCGTGGGAAAGAGAAAGGAAGCTGGTATTGGTCCCCTTTATCCCCAGATGAAACCAACTTTTGCATACAATATTATTCAAAGTACAGTGTATAGGCCCCATGCAAATCCACCAATTAGAAACAAAAAGAAACAGGGAGAAGATTTTGGATGGCTCTTCAGCATCATCAGACGAATGTAAAGACAAACCCATTTATACCATAATGTAACAGGCATGACTCCAAATTGAAATTATGCATTATTTTAATATTAATAAATTTCGGATAAATAAGTAAAAAATATAATTATTATAAAATACAGCTGCAAGAAATTTATAATTGCATAGGTTAGCATAATAATAATATTATATGTATTATTACGATTATAAATTATAATTTAAAACTATCGTAATGCCTATATAAATGTGTAGCATCAGCAAAGAAAGTGGCTGTGAAATCTTGACTTGCCGAAGTATTTGGACTATTAAACTGATACTTTTTTTTTTTGGTTGCTAATTAGGAGGTCCCTTTCATATTTTTCTGCGTAAAGAATATTTTACAAAATGAAAAAGGAGGAAGGTTCATATTGGAATCAAATTTAGATATTTTTAATCATGTATTGATGAGTTTTATTATATTATTTTTAATGAATTAAATGCAAATCAATTTCTAATTCACTTAATTATTCAATTACATTAATATCTTTTAATTTCATAAAAATAAATATTAAATCATAAAAAATTAAAATTAAAATTAATAATTATTAAGCTGTTATTATACATAATTTGAATATAAATTAATTGTTATAATAGATCCAAACCTCACAGCCAACGTTAAAAAAAAATTATATTTAAATTATCCAAAATTTTAATGCTTGTAAAAAATATTTACTAGTTCACAATGTAGTAGAATATTTTAAATGAGTATATATGATTTTAACGCAAACTTAATAAATAATAGATAAATACTAAATAAAGAGACAGAAAATTTACTTATAGATTGTAAATATAATACATATTTAATAACATTAAAATTAAAAAAATAAATTTATGATATAACAAATTTCTTATTTGTTATTTAAGGAGCATGTAAAAATTAAAAAAAATATATTTTAAATTAAAAATTTTTTAAAAATAATTTAAAGTTTTTATATTCATAATTCGAATTGAAATAAAAAATTAAAAGTACTTCTCACTCTTTTTATGTTGGTAAGTGAAAAAAATGTTCCTTATATAATAATATTTAGATAAAAAATAATATATATATATATATATATATTAAGTAATTGTGAGAAGAATTCAAACTTCTGAAATGTTGAACTTATACTCGTTAGTAGATTAGTTATTTTGCTTTGAACTTTTAAGTTTATAATTCAATTTAGCTTACTTATTTTAACGTTAGTTTATAAATAATTCAACAATAAAAATACCTTTGGACATAGTGAGAAGTTTCTCTTCACTCTCCGAGAGTGGAGCCAGAATAACCAACGTGCAGGACGAAAATTTTGACTATAAATCATGATGCTTCCTTACGTTGAAAGATGTGTCTTTCCTTTTTTTTTTTTCTTTTTTTTTTTTGCATAAAATTTTTTCTGAATCGTTTGAATTCACTCATATGATAAAATTTATTATTATTTTTGGCAGTGTTGTGAAACCTTAAGAAACATCTAATATTATTAAGAATATGAATGTTTTGAAAAACTTATATTTTTATTTAATATACTTAATTTAATATAAAATTTTAAGAATAATTAAATTAAATAAAAATATTTAATTTTTTAAACTTTTATATTCTCAATCATTAAATACTTCTTAACAAATGGCTTTAGAACATTAGTTAACCTGTGTCTATTCTTAAAGTTCCTTTTTACCATAATTTTTTTTATTATAATCTTGTTCAGGGTATAAGTATTGCGTAAGATGGGTTTTAGCTAATCTTACATCCAATCCAATTAATTTTGTTTGTTTGTGTTAATTTTATTTTCTTTTTATGTTTTTTCTGAAAACCAAATCAATCAAATGCGGTTTGAATTAGTTCGGTCTGCAATTTATTTTTTTCATTATGTATTGTAAAATATTATAATATCAAACTCAAATTAAAATAAATACAAAATAATAAAACAATTAATTTGCAATACTTATAACCATGCAAGAACTTTCATAATTTATAAAACATATATTTGTTCTTGAATCTAAATTTTCATAATTTGGTAAACTCAAATAATAATAATAATAATAATAATAATAATAATAATAATAATAATAATAATAATAATAATAATAATAATAATAATATCACTCGTTATAACTTAATTGAAGTATTAAGCAATGATGCATGAGCACGGTGTTTTCATTATAACTTAATTGATGTATTAAATATAAAAATTGTAATTCACATGTAAAATCTTTTAATATTTTCCTAAAAATTACAATTTTTATGAACTCTAGATGAAATACATATATTAAGGATTACAAATTTATTAATTAAAATCACATAGTTATTTAGAAATTTTAATTTTTATATAATTTTGACACAAAGGTTGCAAAATTATAAAAAAAAAACTTTATGAAAATTAAAAGAATACGTATATGAGTTTTTTACTTTACCCACTCAAACGTATGACTCTAACTATTAACAATTTCTTTTAACCCAACCCATGCTGCACACTAACGTAATAAAATAATAATGACTATATAATAAAATATTTATTCGATAATTATGTATGATATGATCAAAAGTAAATATTTATTCTATTTTTATATTTTGATATAATAAAATGTACTAATGAAAAGAAAAAAATATCAATCATTTACATCAATATTATTGTAATTAAAAAAATAAAATATGTATATAAAAATAGCAAAAAAAAGTGTAAACTTCAAAAAATCTTTAATATTTATGGATAGTATAACATTATTTAGTTCTTCAAGCATATTCAATATTTTTATAATTTTAACTTTTTTTATATATTAATAAATTTTAATTCGTTAATTTTTATTTTATATTAAATAATTTTATATATAATAAAAAATATTTTATTTTGAATTTTATTATTAAAAATGTAATTATTAAAATATTTTATAATAAGTACATTAAAAATGTGATATTATTATTTAATTTATTAATTTAAAGGTAATGTTAAAATATGTACACACATATATATATATATATATATATATAACGGTTGTCAGTGACAGGAACATAAAAACTATCAATCCGGAAGCGTGTTTGTTTAGTGGGAACGGAAGAAATTCGATCAAGAAACGACGGTCAGAGACGTCTACTTGGTTTCGGAGTGGTGGGTCCCACGCTCCGCACTGGCCTCAGCAATTATTTGTCACCGCGGTCAGCCCAAGAGACATAATTACACTAAATTAGTAGTTCCATGGAATATAAATTTCTCATAAATTTATGTATTTTTATTTTACTATTATTTCTGTATTCAGAAACAAAAAATATTTATAAAAATAAATAGTTACATTAATAAATTTTTATATGAAAGTAAATATAAAAGAATATAAGTAATATTACTCTTTGATTTAATTCATCTTGTTTTAAATTCAACTAAAATATATATCACTCTTTTAAATTTTGTGTTATATGTAAAAAAATCACAACCTTAAAATATATGAAATTTGGAATCAACATACATAATTCACTAAATTAATCATCTAAATAAGTTAAATATTTTTATAATTTTTTAAAATAAAAATCATAATATTATTATATGTTAATTTATTATATTATTTTTATCTTTTTATAATTAATAATAATTAAATTAGATATATAAAATTTTAATTAAATAATTAAAAATTTATTAAAAAATCTTGTGAAAATAATATAATATATAAATCAGTACATAATAATATTATGATTCTTATTTAAAATATTTATGAAAAAATATATAATTTAATAAAATGACTAATTAAATGAACAATATATATTAATAATCTATTTTCTGTAATTTAAAATTTTAATTTTTAATTTTTAAATTTAGTAAAAATAATATTCAACCAACCAAAATTAAAAGTCCTATAAATTTAATATAATTAAGTCTCCTTGGTATACAATATAACAAGATCCAACTCACTTTCACAGACAGCCACATATCAGAGTTTTTAACAAAATCATGTTTCTGTTTACAAATAATTAATTAATAACAAGTGAATCATCTGAGGAAACTTAACTGAAGGAAAATGACATAATTTTTTAATTTTTTTTATGGTAGAGATTAATTAATAAAGGCGGCCTAATTATTCGGATCTAGATGTTGATTGGCTAAGGTTTTTAACTATTTTAGTCATTTTCAGTCTAATTTCCTTTTCTTCGTCGCGAAGCTGCCCGAGGTGGTTTCAAATATTTTGATAAAATTTTGAAAGGGCTACGTGAATGTACGGTTCGTAATGTGATAACAACTCCACCGTTCTTGAATTCTTAGTGACGTGTATATGATAATAATCATTCACAAAGTCAATATCACAGATTAAACAAATTATTAATAATAATTATATTATATAAAGTTTGAAATTTTACCAATTATGAAGATATATTATCAAAAATATATATTGATACAATTTTTTTAATATATACCAAACATAATCAAAATTAGTATACCATAGATTATTAATTATGAAACTAACAATACTAAAAAATAAAAAAAAATGATACTTCTTAGAATTCTAGATTTTATAATGATGGGAAGAGAAGTATAAAAAAAGCAGTATAAAATTGTAATTTTAGATTCATTCTTCACCGATTTTGAAAGCTCACGTAATAAATATGAAAAAACATAAGGCTTTCCATTAGCCAGAGCTGCGGAGTAAAGTATTGTCCTAAAAAATATGAAAAATGGTTGTATGGCACACAACATACCACGTGGCCGAATTTTAATATACAAGTTAAATAGTGGTTGATAGCTTTGCCAATGTGTTACCGTCATTTGACAGGAAGTGAGAGGTTGTACAATAGACTGATCTAATAATTTTATTTTATATAAGATCAATCTCTAACAATTTTCTTTTAAGAAAATATATGTAAAATAAGATTTTTAAAAATTTACGGACATGGCTTTAGAGCTGTGTAAATTGGGTTCAACCAGTTCTAGGAGACTAACTCATTTGCAAAACTGACTGATTAGATTGGTTAAATAAATACAACGAGTTAAAATAATTATAAAAAATATGAAAAAATTGATTCTAATCATATTATTTAAATAAAGATATATAATTAAAATTAATCAAATCTGATTGATTTGATATACTCTTAAGTCTTAAGTTGGTGATTCCTATCAACATTTCAAAACCAAATAATAACACTCATCTTAAAATAAAAATTTTGGTTGTTTTACATGTCTTTTATTTTTTTTAGAAAATATTTTTAACCTATCTAACAATTTTAACTAATATAATAAAATTACATGAGAGAGTTTCAAATGTCAAACCTAAATAAATCAATCAAATTTGATACAAACGGATACATTTAATTTTAGATAATTTCAAATTAATATTTGATTGAAATCAAATTTTTAAAATATTAAACTAAAATATTTATTCGATTAAATATTTTGTATTAAACCGCTTGTAATTGGAGCAACCCCTCCCTTCCGTGGCCCTAATTAGTAGAAGAGAAACTCAAGTGTGATATTTACAACATTGCCCTCACTTACGAGAGGCTCATAAACCTGAAAAAAAATAGAAAACATTTATGGCTTTTAACTCAATCATTTTGCGTCTTGATCATCTCACCAATTTTATTAAATAAAAATCAAATAAGTTATATCCTTACATTCTTCTATTTTTTGTAATATACACCAACTTTTATTTTTTTATATACAACTTACATCTTTCTTCCTTTTATTTAAATCTATACTCAAATCTTATATCATAAAAAATTAAAAGAGGTAATATTTTTAAAAATAATAGAATATAAGTATAATTAGATTAAGCTTCAATGAATATAATTATAATTTAACTATAAAAAATATGATACTTATATAAAAAGTTATATGCACTCAACTACCCTGTTATGTTGTTGTAATGCTAAAATATAGATATTATTGTTGTATGTAATATGTCCACTGTACAATGTTTCTTTAGATCGAATCTAATATATTATTAAAGTAAAATAATATATATATAACTTTATATGACTACATATTCTGAAATTTTATATGACTACAAGTATGCAAAATTTTATAAACTCATTGGAAACTGTGCATAATCTTACTTTTATTGATTCTCGAATTTTATCTCCCTTATTGATGATTAGTTCACATGTATTTTTCCTCAAAATATAGTCCTCTGTTCTCAAATTTGGTTACGGTTCTGAATTGATTCCGCCGGTTTGTTAAACACAAAACTTGAATTTCATTTAAATGGTTGCATACTTCTATTGAATAAGTTAGCCTACTTCTCACAAATAAAATGAACTTTTATATGATATAATTATAACACATATTATTATTTTATTTAATAAATGAACGTTAATTATCAATTTTTATATTTTATTAATATTTTAAGAATTAAAAAATAAAAATTTTATCATGTATAATTTCACAAAACTAATAAATAGGCTAATTTTTTCTTTTTTCTTTTTGTTTTTAGACTTTTGTTTGGAATGAGTTGTCCTAATAAACCTATATATAACCAAATTTTTTTTAACACATAATAGATTAAAAAAATCACTAATTTATTTTATTTCTTTTATTCTGATATTTTTTTTATAAATTATGAACTCATAGTTATAATGTATGTTAATTATAATTTATTTTTAATAAATTTATAACTTTTTATTTATAATATCATATGGCTTGATTATTACTTTAAAAGATTAGAACAATTAAATTATGAGCCAATAATTTTTCTAATTTGTTGTCCAGTGCAATTTTTAAAATATTGGTCACACATTGTTGACAAAGCTATTATTGTATACCTACAACAAAATTATAGTTATATTCTATAAACCTCAAAAAATATATATAGTACAATTCATTGGCATATATAGAATATTATAACATGTAATTTTATTTCATTTTTTTTTTACATTTGGATATATTTCATTTTTTCAAAAAAAATATTAAATGATTTTATTATTATATCGCATATGTGTCTCTGTGTATGGTGAAGATGATCATCCTTATTTTAGTTAAGTATTTTAAATGGAAAACAAGGATAAAAAAATGTTAACCTTTATAATTAATCATAGTAATTAACTAATCGATTAGCAAAATATAACTGTCTTTTAGATCATATGGGCTACATATATAACATTTTGGCTGTTTTATGAGTTTTGCACCATGCATGCATAATGCATTTCATATTACATTAAACTTGTATGAGTTCACACCACTCACGAACAGGAGTGGACGTGAAGTTAGCTGATGTGGAAGAATTTTTTTTTTCTTTTTTTTTAATCAAATGATTCTTTTTTCACATTCAAAATCGAATGTAAAAATATCATATTTTTTAATAAAAAATGGGAAATTTATAATAAAATTTAGTTTTTTTTAAAGAAAAATACATATATAAAAGTGAAATGTAAGAAATGAGAATAATAACACAAATATAAGTTAGTATAAGAAGCTTCAAATAGTAAATAAAGAACAAAAAATTATATTCACATTTCTACACTCACATCTAATTTACACTCTTCACAAAATAAAATCTGATTCAATCTAATTTGCAAAGACATCAACTTTTCACTTTATTATTTTACTTCGTGACTAATCCCGTTAAATCTATTTAATCATGCACAACTCTGTAGATTGAACGTAAATACAAAAACCTGAACTTTACAAAACTTGTAAATGAAAAGAAATTATGAATAATAAGAGAAATAAGCAATAATGCATCAAATAGTACAAGACAATGATGAAATTATATAAGGAGATTGAAGATATTGAGTGATTGAAGGATTATACCTGTAAGTATTGAGATATTGAATTGGTTGATGAGCCCTCTCTGCAGCTGCTGATAGCTAGCTCCTCACAGTCTCGGACTCAACATATCAAACCTAGCAGCCAGCCCTCCCTTTTATATCTACATCTTCCCCGCTCGACATCGCATGCATGTGAGCTAAAAGGCTTTCTGATCTAATTTCACGTGAGAGAAGTTTAATTTACCTATTTTTTTTATTTTCAATTTTTGTTCAAATTTTAATTTTATTTTCTAATTTTTAAAATTGACACAATGTCAATTGCTATATAAATTGGACCATTTTTTAGATGAGAAAATTTATCTAAATTGACGTGATGCTGATTGGATTAATGTAAATTACTAAATGGTTCAAGACTATACTTTTTTATGTCTATTTATTCCAGAAATAAGTTTCAAATTTAATTATCACCTTATTTGTCAAAGTTAGGATGCAAAATTTGTTTCTATTTCTCTCATGAATTATTTGATCTCATTTGCAACTTCGGCTAGTAAAGTTGGATGTTGCTTTGTGATGAAGACATGATAAATTTATGTCAATTTAAGATAAAAGATGATAATAAATTTAAAACTTATTTCTTGGAGTAAACAATTAGAGCATAAACTTTTGTTAAAGAATATTTATGTCAATTTGTGTCAATTTAAGATAAAGATGATAAATTTATGTCAACTTAAGATAAAGATGATAATCCACTTATGATTTTTTATTTCATTTAAGGAATATTCTAATTTACAAAATGTCTAACATTAAGTCAATTTAAAAGTTAAAGAATAAAATTTAGTGTTCAAATCTAGAATTAAATATAATTATATGAGGTTCTAAATTGTGATAGACAACACAAAATGACACATATATAATTAAAATTATTATTAAATTAGGATTTATAATCACAGTTTTATTTTATGATAATAATATTTTATTAATTATGACATAATTACACCGTAAAATGTAGCTATAATTTAAAATTACGGCAATAAATTATCTGAAGGAAAAAAAAAAGGGTTGATTTCCAATCCATATCACATATTCATAAGCTAGATGGAACTCAAATAATAATATATTGTATTTGTGCTGCTTTATTCTGAAGTTGTAGTGATTTTCATGCGTTAGGGATAAAATTTGTCAGATCGTGGGTTGCGTCAGAATTCCACTAAGCCCGGCCCTTTACGTTACTCTCCAGTCCCCACGTAGCTCACCCTTTTTTTTTTTTTTTCTGCTTTAAAATTTAAATATACCTTAACTGTGTGCTATGACAAGTGGGTGGCTTTTAATTTGTTTTGATAACTATTAATAATGGGTTTTGCAATGGTTCACGACTTGCAAGTTGCAAGTGGTTTTTGCAAAAAAATTGCACCTTTTGCAAGTGATATTTTTATTTACCGAACAAATATAAGAAATAAAAAACACTTCTTTAGTTAAAAATAAAATCATGTTCAAATATAAAAGAAGGGAAGATTAAAAGAAAAACCCGTGAAGGGTAATGGCCATTTTTTAAAAAATTTATGAAAATTTATAACTTAAATCATGCATTTTTCATATATTTTGTATTTTTTAAAAATATTTTAATTTTGTACCGATACTGCATATAAAGAGTATACGAAGTTAACTTTATCAACTGACAGGGAGACAAAATTTTTTTTAATTTTTTTGAAAAATTATAATTTACTATAAAAAGGTTGTAAAAAGGAATTTTTTTTTATTTATAAATCTGGCAAGCTCTATACAAAAGTGAATTTTTTTAAATGTGTACGGTGAAAAGATATTTTTATTGAGAGAAAAGCTCTTTGAGGCTATGAATTTTTTTTTTTACTTTTTGGTAATTGTAGGCTATGATGTGGATCTTAATACAATTATATTATATGGTTGGCGTTCCACTTTCGTGTGGAATCCGAGTGTCCACAGTGTATATATAATGATATCCATTGACACATACGATTAATAGCTATTATTAATCTCCACTTTCGTGTGGCAGCCACGGTATTGCCTCTGCTTTTAATAAAACCAACAGCTAAAGCATCCTTATATTTTATACCCACTACCAAAAAGAAAAAAATCACAAATTCATGACTTCTAACTAAAGCATCCTTATATTTTATACCCACTAAAAAAAAATCTCAAATTCATGACTTATAATAAAACTTTATTAAGAAATTATGATATTTTCATAAAAAATTTTAATTTTGGGCAAAAAATTACTGCTTAAATTATCGTTGAAAAAATTTATTAAAAAATTTTTAGGTGGGAATTTTTCATAAAATTCATCTTAAATTTTGTCCAAAATTTTGTCAGAAATTGATTGAAAAAATTTATTTAAAATTTTGTCATAAAAGTTATCACAAAGCCGTCCGAATGAATAAAATATCTTGTTAAAAATTATTAATTTTTAAATTCTAATTAATATAATTTTTTATTTTTTATCAAAATAATTTTTACAAAATTAACTTTAATTTGTAATAAAAAATTAATTTTAATATTTTTAATTCTAATTCTTAATAATTAATATTTATTTAATAATATAAAAAGTAAACATACAATACATACTAATAATTATGAATATATAAAATAATCAAATAATTTATAAATTATATTATTTAAATTAAATTATATAATATATTATTCAAATAAAATACGTAAAAGTATAATTACATTACAAGATCTGAGAGAAACTCTTCTGTTTCTTGATCTTGGATAACACCCTCTTGTTACTAATGGCCGATGAATCATCTATTACCTTCAATTGGTGGTGGTCGATTGGATTGTAGCAATGGCGGTAGATATACATAACTAAAGGATTGCAGGTAGTATGCAGGGGATTACAAGTAGCCATATAGATGGAGATGAGATGGAGGAGACAATGGATACTGTCTCTATTGTTGTTATTGAGTTTGCAGAAGTCATTCTGTTTAAAAATAAATTACTTATATCTACTTTTACATCTCATACATCTCAATAACAATGTGCATGAAAAATAATTTAAATATGATACAATACAAATAAATCTAAATAATTTTTTATTAAAAGAAAGTCACTTGACATGTAAAAGCACTCAAGACTAAATAAATTGAAGATGTTTACTTTTCAACAAAATAAAATAAAAGTCCACTTAAAGACCCACTTAATTAATTAAACCATTTTCACTTTCTACAGCAGTATCTCCACCCATTGAGGTCTATCAGTGGATTTTACAGGGGAAGAAACCAAGTCTTGTCCATTATCACCTCCCACTAACCGAATACATATATATATATATATATATATATATATATAGAGAGAGAGAGAGAGAGAGAGAGAG
>JANHAO010000965.1:0-35997 GCA_026873985.1 Saraca asoca
AAGAATTTGAGAGAAACACTTGCCCATCTAAACACATTGAGAGTTGTGAGGAGAGCTTTCTTGGAAAGTCTACCAAGTTAATATATCTTTTAAAGTAACTTTGCTAATTTGATTTGAGTTTTGATTTGAATATATGAGCTTCAACATGCTGCTATGTGACCTGAATTTTTTTGCATTCTTGCTTGTCATAAGTCTCTCATCATTGCTGAAAAATTATAGGTTTTGAATCTTCTTACTGTTGTCCCCTTGTGTTTGGTTTTGTGTTTTGTTTTGAGTTTTGCCTAGGAATGCAAAAGCTAAGTGTGGGGGAATGTGATAACACAATATTTGACACATCTATTTGCCCTCATACTTAGCATTTTAAAGGCCAAAATTATTTACTTCCAGCTGTGCTAGTGTCTATTTGTGATTTAGTGTCAATTGGATTTATTTTACAAAATTCTGCATAATTGCCCATTTTGAGCAGTTTCTGTAATCTGGCCATATCTTGAGCTACACTTATCCAATTGATGTGATTCTTATCTTGAAAGAAATATAAGAGATATATCTACAACTTTCATGAAGACTAAAAAAGCTTAATCACACAATTAGTCATCCAAAATTGGAGCTCAATTCAAAATCAGAATACTATCTCAGCCCTATCTTGGCAGCTGACCTTTGTGCATTCAATTGATTATAACTTGAGCTATAAATGTCCAAATAAGGTGAAACAAAGTTCAAATAGAAGCTAACACATAAATCCACATTTCCTATGAAGACTTCCTACACTGAAATGATCAAATTAGGCATCAAAACTGAGCTGAAATTCATGGGTAGAGATGCTGCGAGAATGGGCTGTGCAGAATTGGACTTTTTAAGGCCCTAGTTGGCATTCACTTGAGCCCAATTGCACATCCTTTAATCCAACAAACACTCAGCCAGCTGGAGACACAAAAGAGAGTAGGAAAAGTGAAGAAAGCAGTTTATAATTGGGATAGCATGCAAGGGCAAAGGTAAAAGCAAAATTCATCAGCTTTCTACTTACTCCCACTAGCCAGTAGCCAGCTTTTCTCTACCCAGGCAAGGCCATTTAGATACGTCTCTTTGTTTCAATTTTTCATTAAGTAGTTTTTAGTGTATGTTTACGGTAGTTTTTCAGGGTGGAGAGCAAGCTTTTGCTCTCCCCTTTTTCTATATTTTTCGTGCCTCCATGGAAGGCTAAATCTTGTAATCATCCAAGGGTTGACACAGCCATTTATTCTCCTTCTTCTCTATTTTAATTGTGAAATCTAAATGGAATGGCTTCATGATGTTTAGATTTCAATAAGATTGTGGTTTCATGATCTACTTTAGAAGAGAAAGTAGAAACCAAGCAATGCATTGAGCTTTTGATGTGTTTGCTTCTTGGCTGAATCTAGATTGCTTAGGATAGGTTCATTGATCATTCCAAGGCCTCTTGTTATGATTATTAACAATTGAATGAACATTTAGTGATCTAGGATGCATTGATCTTAAGTTGATTCCCTTGGCTGGTTGCATGTTGTTTTGTTGTGTTATTGTTTCTGCATTGCATGTTAATGTAGTTTAGCTTAGGATTTAGATTCTGCCAACCCACCCATTTACATTTCCTAATTTGGTTGATAACATTATCCTAAAATAATTCTTGGACTCGACCCAGTGTTGCTCTATGCTACAAGTAGAGTAGTGCAATCCGATTTTATAAATTTCTAATTTGATTCGATCGCGACATCCGAACACATCAAAAGCATATGAGTTGGTAGGAATGATGATTAAGGCAGCGATGCAACCTTGGAGCCTATTCTTTCCATCTTTAGTCTTCTAGGATACTCTGCTAGATTTTGCCAAGAGCAATATTTAGATGACAAAAAACTGAAATCAACCACAATACACATACTTTTAAACTATAAAGAAGTTAAGCCATTTAAAGAGTAAATATTTTTGTAGCTATCTTAATAAATCATTCAATATCTTTAACTTTGATTTTATCAATTTTAGAATACTAATTTCTTATATTGTTAAAGGCTATGTATCAATGATGCAAGTGAAGACATTCAAGTAATGATCAATGTTTAGTTCACTTCCTGGTTTCACTCTTTTGTAAGTATATACAAGATGAAGACATTATAACAATGATCAATATTTAGTTCACTTCATAGTTTCACTCTTTTATAAGTATAACTAATAATTACTTTTCTTATGTGACATTATTCATAGATATATGATGAAATTTTGATATGAAATTGTATTATTCTCAGGTTCAGAATCCTTCCAATGGTGTAGTCAATCAATATTTGTTAGATTTAGCTGAGGGTCCTCTAAAGGCAGTTAAAACATTTCCAATGTATTTTGTTAATGGATATAAGTTTCACACACACCAATGGAGTGAAAGGAAAAAACAATTAATAGTGAAGTATGTATGAAGGGCATAGGGAATGTCATAATAGGGGAATATGACTTTTATGATATTCTTAAAGAGATTATACTGTTTGAGTTTCTAGAATTACCAATCAAAAGGGTGGTACTTTTTCACTATGAGTGGTTTGATCCAATGTTAGGCCATGTTATGAGAGTGCAACCCCAATATGATATAGTTGAAATTAAATATACAAGATGATATGCCAAGTATAATCTTTCATCATTGCCTAACAAGCAACACAAGTGTGTTATGCTCACACCGATGAACAAAGAGAGATAAGCAAGGTCAGTGGGTTGTTATAAAGACCAAGCTTCATAGAATGGTCGAGGATAAAAACACAATAGAACATGCTTACTAAGATGAACATATGTCAAATACACCTCAGTTGATTCCAGTAGATGATCTAGTTGTTAGCTTGCATGATAAAGATGGTGGATATGAGAACATGGATAAGGTAACAAATGTAGAATAAAAGGGTGATGCCAATGAAGACAAAGAAGAGAATGAAGATGAGGATAAAGATGATGTTGAAGAAGATGCAGAGGAGGAATTCGATGAATGATATTACCATTTAGTGTATGACATGTTAATTTGTTACTTATATATATGAGTGCTAAACTACTTTATTCATGTTTCAATTTATATGATAATTTTCTAATTATATATTGTGTGAATATTTGATGAGGAGGTAGAAGACAACGGTTATAGGGATGAGGTTCCCCTCACGATTCCCCTCGTAGTAGTTTGCTTATGATTGTTTGCCAAAGCCTTTCAACTATTGTTCCTTCTAACTATACTTTCATTCCCACACCTTACATCTAGCCAAGTGGAGCCACTTGTATTGCTGTCAATGTAGACATAGCCACAACAGCAATAGGACGTGTCCCCAAAGATAGCTAGGACACCTTCATAGATAGTGCTTCCATATTTAGGAATGATATTTGCCTCTAGATGGCCTCCACTCCTAAGGGTAGCGATACTTGGTCTCGGGGAAACCATTATGTTGTATAGGACGGGATATGTATTCTTAATTATGAATTTTAACATTTCCAACTTATTTTTTAATTTTTTAACTATGTTTATTTTTATTAGTTGATTATGAACTTTATTTTTGACATTTCCATTTTTTTTAATTTCTTAACTATGTTTATTTTTATTAGTTAATTAAGTTTTTCCTAATCCAGAAGCCTGTAGACACCGTACACCATATCATTATAAGCAAAGTATAAAGGTCTATGGCCTACATGGAAGAGTATTCCGGAGCCCAATCACAGGATGTTATATGTGGAATGTAGGGTAAAGTTTCAATATTTTCTTTATAATTCAAATTTCTTTCTTTTTTTTTTGAAATTGTTTGTTGACTATTTGGTGCTTTCTTTATTTCTAATTGCAGAAGTATTGAAAGGGGAACCCTTCATATAAGAAGGACATGTAGAATAATTTCAACCATAAGGGTTCCAACAAAATAAACGATATGATGGATGAGGTGTGGAAGAAGAGGCCCACTTAATCTGGCTAGATTGAGGACTATGAGTAGAAAGGTCTTCTCAAATATTGGAAGGACCTTAAATTCAAGTCTGAGTTCAAGCAAAATAAGAGGAATAAGGCCTCAGATGTAGCTAGACAAGGTTTGTCCTTACACACATGCGAATCCATTCTCATATCAGAGCATCAACTACAAATGGTAACATTATTTTAACTTAATGTTATTTATGCCATTTTCATTGTAGTAGTTACATTCATACCACAATTTATATTGTTCATGAAAATTTTCATGTTGTACAGATATATAAGACTGAGGTTGAGCCATCCATGAACAACTTGTTCCGTCGCACCCACACCTACAAGGACGACTAGTAGGTCTCGCTTCGAGCTGTATAGTTCTATGTAAGTAGCTTCTCTTAACTTGCATTTTTGTTATTAGTGTATTGTATATTTGGTAGTCAAAATATTATAAATAATTAATTATTTCAATTTATAGGAGAATTTCAACAAAAGAAAGCAGGACTTAGTGCAGAGAGGTCCTGAGAACTCAGGGAACACAACTAATGATTTAATGGGATCATTTGATCATGATTTGTGATTTGACATTGTTAATGGGACCAAGAAGGGATGATTTTACGGGTTGGGGTCTAAGGCCATAATAGGGAAGGCTGCATTGGCTGCTGCATCTCACACTAAGAGTGTGTCAAATGCTATGCTAGACTAGTAGTTGCACATTATGATTGAGATGTAGTAGCAGTTATAGGTGATTTTCGCTTAGACGGAGCATCTTACGTAGACTTAGTAGTAGTAGCATAGTCAGATTCCGTCCCCTCCTCTTTGACCTTATCCTTATTCATACGATCACTAGCCCTCTACCTACTACTAACTGCCTTTTGCCTACATGTGTTTGTTGTCACCACAACCATCCTAGTTGACGGTTCCGGCACCACTAGCTGAAGGTCTGAATAGTTGTAGCAGCAAGACAGTATCTGATATCCAAAGACTGATGTTTAGTTTTTCATAGACGATCTTGGGTTATAATTATATTTTTATATTTTTATTTGAATAATATATTTTATTCATCATTGATTTGAATAATACAATTTATGAATTATTTTATTAATTTTATATATTTATACCTATTCATGTGTGTTATGTTTTAATTTTTATTCTAATATTAATTATAAAAATTAGAATTTAAAATATTAAAATTAATTTCTAATGCTAATAAAAATAAATTTAATAAAAATTTAAAAATAATATTTTGAAAAATATATCAAATAAATTTTTTTAAAAAGTATCCTTTTTTGGATGGATTTTTGACTACTTTTCAGGACATTTTTGGTAGATTTTTGATGCTTTTTGGACAGATTTTTTAATGAAATTTCTGATGAGTTTACCAATTGATTTATGACAGTTTTGTAATAAATGTTTTGATGGTTAATAAGAGAAAAAAATTATATAGAAAAATCGTCACCTAAAAATTCATTTGAAAATTTATTTTTAATAATTTTTTTTGATGGAAAAAAAGTTCCAATCATGGTTTCACCATGACTATTTTCTGTTGGAAGTGATGATTTTCAATAGATTTATCATGATTTTTGACGAATTTTTTTTATCGAAAATTATACATTTTTTTTTTGTAGTGAAATAATATTGAGATTAGTATCTTCTATTGAACGACTGGAAAAATTTTCCTAATACTAAGTATAGTGATACCTTTTTATATATGTGATATTTATCATGGATGTAATTGAGTATAAATTCTAAAGGTAAAGGAGATTATAAATAATAAAAGAACTTTCTCAACAACTTATATCTTTATGATACTTTTTTCGATTTCTTGCTATTTGATTACATGAATGAGATTTCAAGTATTTTTTAATTTTAAACTTGTATGTCTTAATATTTATTGCTCTAAAAAGAAATATATATCTTCAAAATCTAATCTTTATTTTACTATATGCTTTAAAAGTTTAATTTTCAAATGAATAAATATTTTCAATATAGCTTGATTGTAGGATTGATTAACTATGCTAATTGTTATTTTTTAAATAGTGTATAGTTTTATTTTAGAATAATTTTAAATATTTGTTCACTTACTGCATAAAATTTTATTAAGATAAATTAAAATATTTTTCATAATATAATTGATAAATAACATTAAATCAGAAGTAAAATAAATCCTTTCAAAAGCATAGGCCAAATTCTAATTGAAGAAATTATTTGGGTGAAAATAATAATGTTATGTCATCAATGTAAAACCTGCTCAGCTAGCCTTCCATGCAACTTCCTCAGCCGTCCATCTAAATCTAACAGTGAATTATTTGCAATGCATTCAAGTTATAAAATACCATGACTTTTGTCTCTTTTCATAGTCAGTCAACAATTTATAATTTTCAAAATCCTTTAGATTTTTCTGTTTTGGTAGAAGAAACTATTCAAAAGCACAAATTTAGTGCGTTAGATTAAATGGTAAAAATTAGCAACTATTCAAATGGTATAAATTTAGTTTAAATATTTTTGTGTTAAAAATTTAATGCTGAATTTCAATGTTAAAATTAGGTTAAAATACATTTTTAGTTCCTAAGTTTTACACAAATTTTATTCTTGTCTCCGAAACATTAGTTTAAGCAATTTCATTCACTAACTTTTGGAAAGCATATAATATCACTCACAACATTAACTACGTTTATTTTACTTATGAAAATTCTTACATGACTCACAATTTAGCATCATAACTTAGATAAAGTAAATTTTGGACACTTAATAGAACACCAAAACATTATTTTCCCTTTAAAAAATAAATAAATGCATTTTGTTCTATATTTATTTGAAATAAATTAATAATTTAATTTTCTTTCCTTCAATATGTTTTAGTCATTTATTATATGTGCAAATTATTTTATGTCACTTAGGACACCATATTGTAGGTCAAGTAGGAATTTTCATTTATAAACCGAACATAGCAAGTGATATTGTATACCTTCGAAAAGGGAACAAAATTGTTCAAATTCTTAGGGGATTAGGATAAGATTTGTGTGACAATTAGGGAACCAAATATGCATTTTGATGTTAAAATTAATGTCAAATACCCTTTAGTTTACATATATTTTGTAAACTAAATTAATCATACGGTGACATCTATATATTTATGAATAAATTGAATAAAAATATACCTATTAAATTATTTTATGTAAAATTAATAATCATAAAATGTTATTTTACAATTAACTTAATTTGTTAATAATGAAATTTCAATAGTTGGCTTAGTCTAATTACATACCAAGTCTAATTCCTCAACATTATTAGGAGAGTACAGTTGGGTGAGAGTGGAATATAAAATGCTAACTTATCAATGGAAATTCTCATGCAGTTTATTCCAAAGCTCTCAAGTACATCTTATTTATTTATTTATTTATTTTTGAAGAAATTGAGACAGTGCAAGAGAGGAAGCTTTGGAATCACTAACCCCTGATTGGTTTGTTTAAAAATAATTTATTTAATTTTGAAATGAATTTATTTTTAAATAGTGTTTAAATTTAAGTCAAAAAACAATTCATTTTATTTATAATTCTTGTTTTAATTATATTTGTATTATTATAAAATTTATAAAATTTATTAAATATTTTATTAAAATTCATTTCATTTAACATAAAACACATATTATATTAATAACTTTACCTTTATTCTAATGTTTATTTATCATGATACTATTAAAATCTATTTTTTAATTAAATTTTATATATTTTTCAATATATTCTAAATAAGAGAATTCATTTACAAATGAATTGAAATTATTATTTTTGACATTATTTTTAAATATTAGAATTTATTTGTAAATAAATTAAAATCATTTTCATTGAAATGAAATAAATTGAATACTGTAAAGGTTGATTCCAAACATAACATAATTCCAAACATAACATAAATTATGAAGGTACTCTGTTTTCTATACAATCTATTCAAGCAAGTAGGCAAGCGGGAATTTATAGCCGATTCTATTGGTGTTCACCAACTCTCCATACATATATATATATATATATATATATAGAGAGAGAGAGAGAGAGAGAGAGAGAGAGAGAGAGAGAGAGAGAGAGAGACTTTTATTCAACTTTGGTATGGGAAGAAGTGAAGGCAACAAGGACGTGAAATCCTTGGTAAGCATTTTCTTTACTTGTATATGAAGAGTGTGCGCGTGTACGTACGCTAATAGAAAATGATAAATCTAGTTAGCTTTTGTGTATTTGTTTTCATATAGTTGATCGAACTTGAACGGTGAAATCAATGAGTTCAGTTTAAATCAAGTTTTGGTAAATATCAATGTTGGTTCAGGTGAAATTAATGAGTTCAGTTTAAATCAAAATTTGGTAAATATCAATGTTGGTTCAGGAAAGAAAATGAAATGTTGTTTATTAAAAATGGGTAAGGATACTTCAAAACATGATACTTTCTAGCTAGGATATGGATGGTATTGCTATGTATGTAGAGCAAAAAAATTGAGCTTCACTTTTTTACTTTAAATTATATAGTTGGGAGGAAAGGGAGCAAACTTAGCAGAAATTGTGACAATTGGACTATTGGTGCCTCCTGGCCTCACCGTTTCAACTGAGGCTCGTCAAGAGTATCAACAGAATGGAAAGAAACTATCAAATGGCCAATAGGGGGATATATAGGAAGGCCTGAAGAATGTGGAGAAGCATATAGAGGCTTCTCTAGGAAATCCCTCAACCCCTTTTTCATTCTGTCTGCTCTGGTGCTGCGGTACGAGATTTTTTTTTTTTTTCTTTTCCTTCTAAATTGTCTCAAGCTAGTATCATTTAGTGTCAAAGTAAGTGATCTAACCATTTTTCCCTCGATTACAAAATTATGCAACAATGATGCGATTTCTTTTTGACATTGAATTTACCTCAATTTACTGTCTTATAGGGAGTTCTTGTGCTTTAAACTGATTTTGGCTCGTATATGTGCAATATATAGTATAAACTAATGTGACTTTTTCGATGTGTATTGCAAGATTTCTTTGCCTGGCATAATGGACACAATCCTCTCACCCTGGGATTAAATGATGAAGTGGTTGCTGGGTTGGTTGCAAAAAGTGGAGAACATTTTGCTTATGATTCATACAGGCGGTTCTTTGACACGTTTGGGGGATGTTATAAGTGTTTTTGTTTTTAATATGTCATGCATAATTCCATTTTGTCTATTTGCTAACTTTCAAGTGCAGTTGACATTTCTTTAGCAACTCAAATTTCAAAATAAAATGGAACTCGGGCTCTCTTTGTAATGAAACCTTCATTATTGTTTGCTTTTTACTTGTGTATTAATTCTTTTTTATGTTATGTAAAGACGATGGGTATTGCGCACTCGTTATTTGAGAAGTTAAAGAAGCTAAAGAACTCAAAAGTTGCTAAGGTCGATAGGGATTTGATAGCCTCAGACCTCAAAGATCTTGTTGAGCAGTGTAAGGATGTTTACCTTGAAACTAAAGGACAAAAATTCTCCTCAGGTGCTGAATGCAATAAACTTTATATCATTATTACTGTTTCATAGCTTTGGCCATTAATTCATCCTGATGCTTTCTCAATTGTTTTCTAGATAATTCTGCTTGTGTTCTTTCTGAATTTACATCAATTTTGTAGATCCAAAGAAGCAATTAGAGTTAACTATTAAAGCCATTTTTTATTCTCAGGACAGTTCAAAGGCTATTAAGTATAAAAACATTAATCAAATAACCGGTTTAAAGGAACTGCTGTGTGAACATTCAAACCATGATGTTTGGCAACATGGGCAATGCTTCAGGAATGATGTCTTATTCACTAGAAATCCAAGCATTGACGAAAAGAAACTTTACAACAAGTTTTTGGTTAGTGCTCAGGTTGCATTTACTTATTGAAAATTTACTTTTAAACCGGATCATCTTCGCAAATTTGAATAAAGTTAGCAAATTTTGTTTTTAGTATTATTGATTCTAAGAAGAGATGGGTGGCTTTAGATAAGGAGAGGATATGGTTGTTGGAATTAGGACACCTCAAGATTTGGATGCCATGAAAGCTTACATGCTAGAAGTTTACAAGGAACTTGTGGAAAATTGTGAATTCTAGAGGAACATTAAAAGGACATGGTGGAAAGATTTCAATCTCTATAATTTTATTTTTCCTCTTGTAATACAACTTATATAAATACACCACAGTCTATAGTTGTGTGTTTTGGTTCCTTCAACTTAATGGAAAAAAGAGATATCTAAAACTTTTGAAATTAGTATTTAAATGCAGGACATTGAGTTCACTGTTCAAGAAAACTTGTTATATATATTGCAATGTCGAGTTGGAAAGCATACTGGTAAAGGTGCGGTCGAGATAGCTGTAGACATGGTTAACGAGGGGCTTATTGATATTCGTTCAGCAATAAAGAATGTTGAGTCGCAGCATCTCGATCAACTTCTTCACCCACAGCTATGTAGGATGTTCGTGAATGTCATTATCTATGTCTCATGTGCCTAAACTTTGTTTTTTGCATAAGGCAGGAATCAAAATCTAACTTAATTTTGCAAAAAGCCTACAATACATGTATCTAGAAGAACTAACATAACCAACTTGCAAAAGAATGTAATATCCAAGTGCTGAATAATGGCTTCTCTTAGATTGGCCTATATTTGTAAGAATGAAGCATTTCAGGTTAAAGATAATTAGCAATTTGTTATCAGCTTCATATTAAAGATGATAAAATTTTTAATGGAAGTTTTAAACTTCTATTTTGTTAGTTTGAGGACCCATCTTCCAACAAGGACAACGTAATTGCCACAGGCTTGTTGCATCCCCTGAAGTTGCAGTAGGACAGGTTGTGTTCACAGCCAATGACGCAGAGACATGGCATGCACAAAGAAAGGATGCTATCTTGGTATGCAAAATGGTTCTTCCATTATTATTTTTCTGCCTTGTAATTTTGCTACCGTTACTCAAAAAGATTAACTTCCTGTATTGGCATTATTGAAGGTCAGGACTAAGACAAGCCGAGAGGATGTTGGAGGCATGCATGCAGCTGCTACCATTTTGACAGCCAAAGGTGGAATGGCATCTCATGTTGCTATAGTAGCCCGCAGTTGGGGAAGGTGTTGTGTGTTTGGTTGCTCCGATATATGTGTAAACGATAATAAAAGGTAAACTATTAATTACCTCATGCGTTAGGATAAAAGCTACTTGCACATTTCACTTTCTCACACCCTACGTGCATTATACAATCTATTTTTGTTCGGAAAATTAAATCAAAAGTACTAAGTATGTGTAACAGAATTTTAAAATTTTTCCTAAGCCTATGTCATATTGTTTGCAAATTAATTGACACAATTTTGTATGATTAAGATAAACTTAAAAATAATGATTTGAATTATATCTTCTCAAGATTTATTTTTTGAATCCCCAATCTATAAATTCAAATTCAATCTCCAAGCAATTTCTTAAACTGTCCAACAAGCCTTATGATCTAAGTCTTTTGGATTATTTTTAGACAACTCTTACAGATTTGATCTTCAACATCAACAGTGATCTACATGAACTAATTAGATTCAACGCCTCCACTAATATATATGTAGTAGGTAGAATAGGAAAATCAACTCCTTAGCTTAAGAGGTACTAGCTCTCCAGGGAATTGTAAATTCACTCAGCTACGTTAGTGTTTGAATGCAAAGAGGAAAAGAGAAGAGAGATCACACTAGAAGAGTTTTGGATACACAACACATGTGCTATGGTTTCACACTTGTGTATGTTGTATGTTGTTGTGTTTAAGGGTTGGTTTATTTCCTTTTTAAATGGAGGAGATTGGAATGCAAGTAAGAGTAGGGAGTAAGCATGAGTGACATACAAATTAGGGTTTTTTTTCCTTGCTTGTGTCATCCATTTCTCAAAGTGGTTGGGCTACACGGCTATGATTAATACTTTAAGAATGTGTGCTGCTCTCTTGGCCCAAGGATTCCATACTCCTTGCTTGGGTTATGAGTCCAAGCTTATCAACTTTTATGTGTCCTTTTTTTTTTTTTTGTGTCCAATAAGCCCAAACTGTTTTCTTATGTTATTATGAGTCCAAACTCATAAATTCTCTTATGCAATCATAAGATAATTCTCAATTTTTTTTAATTTATTGATTAAGATAGCTTTCTAAGTGAGGAACCATTCTTATACTTATGATCTCCTCTAGAGTTAATATAAATGTTCCTTCACCATCCAAATATCAACATTGAAAATTTGCTATTTTTTAATAATTTTAATCCCTATTAGAATTATTAAATCATTGATTATAATTTTAATTCCTATTAGAATTATTAAATCATTTATTATAATTTTAATTCCTATTAGAATTATTAAATCATTAGTTACTTAATATTTCTAATTATATTAAAATACTTAATTAATTATTTATGATTTCCAAGATATTCACTAATTCAACGCTTGAATTCAAAACATTCTGTATTTTAACTTTTCCTTTGACTTTGGATCAGAGAGATTCTACTATGTGTGACCCATGTGTTGACGATGAATTTATTTACAAACTTCTACAAGTTTAATTGAATTAAAAAACCTTTTTAATTCAAACACAATTTTCTTAAATTAATCAATAAATTCATAGATCACGATCGATTTTCTATCAAAGCATCAAGACTACTCAAATGCCAGGAATAGATTTTTGAAAATTAAAACCTTTCGTGACAAGGTGCTAATGTGTAATTCAATTCTTTCTTCTCTTGATATTCAAATTAGATTTAAGGTATAATTCAAGTGTCAACCTTAATTTGAAGGTCTAATTATATGTGCATATTTGATTATGTTCTATCTTAATTGATTAAATATAAAACCCCTTTCATGTATCAATATATAGGCTTATGATTTTGATCATAGCACAATGTCAACATCTTTTGAATATCTTTCCTTATTATTAAGGAGGAGGAATTCTTTCTTGATCAATTATTACCTTCATATATTTTGTAGTGCATCCAATTATTATTCATACCCACTCTTTAGGAGTGCAAGTTTAGAATAATATCAAAGTACATAACTTTATATACGTGGTTTTATGTTGATATCAAGTCTAAGGATCACTTATACTACCATTCACATAAAAAACGGTAACATTCCATATGGTTTCTCATGATAGGTTAATCCAATCATATGTTCCTTTACATATACCCATATGTCTTGTCCAAATATTAGCATATCTATAATGTATGGATCACTGCATTCTTCCAGAAGAATATAACATGACGTATGCTAGTTTATTTATGAATAATCAATATCTAGTTTTCTCAATAATTTAACAATTAGTGATATTTACAAATATAATTATATGTATAAATTATCTAATAATTACAATCCCAATTGTATTTAATTTATGCACAATTATACTTTAAGGACTTTATCTAAATAGTGTATATATATATAAACACACACATATATATATATATATATTAAAACTAAATTGATAAAGAAGCCAAAACATCATGTTTATTAAATATGTTAAGATATATAGTTTCTATGACATTACAACTAATTTTTTCTAGGACATCTATATAACAATCTCCTACTTGACCTGGAGACAGTCACCCTTGTATCTTATCCTAGTTCTTTTAAATGATGTTCAAGCTTCTATTGGGATAAAAGCTTAGTGAGGGGATCAACTACATTGTCGTTTATGAGAATCTATTTTATTCTTATTTCATTACTCTTTTATGATTATCAAATGGTAACGCCTCATAACATATTTAAATCTTTAATGAGACTGGATCCTTAGCTTGTGCTATGGCTTCATTGTTATTACAATAGATCTTTATTAGATTAACAGTGTCAAGAACTACCCCAAGTTCAATGATGAACTTCTTTATCAAAATAGTTTCCTTTGCTACCTTTGAAGCAACAATGTATTCAACTTTGGTTGTAGAATCTACTGTGGTATCTTGCTTGGAACTTTTCCAACATACCACACCTACATTAAGAGTGAATACAAATCTTGACTGTGATTTATAGTAATCCTGATCTGACTAAAAACATACATCTATGCAACCTTTGATTTTTAAATCAGGGTTTCCTTCATATATCAAGAATACATCATTTATTCTTCTCAAGTATTTAAGAATGGTCTTGACTACACTTTAGTTACTTTTACTAGATTGGCTTGATATTTGCTAGTGACACTTAGTACATAGGAGACATTTGGTTATGTACATTCATGTTGCACATGATTGATCTTATTACTAATGAGTAGGGAATGTCATTCAAGCATTTTGATTCCCTTTATGTATTAGGACATTATTTCCTAGACATGTGAAGATCATAAGACATAAATAAGAACCTCTTTTTTAAACCCATCAATGCTAAACCTTTTTGGCAATTTGTCTTTATACATAGATTGGGAAAGACCAAGTAACCTTTTAGCTCTATCTTATTGATCTTCATACCTAGAATGTAGCTTGCTTCTCCCAAATCTTACATGGAGAATGTTTTGGACATCCATAACTTAACAAATTGTAGCATGAGAATGTCATTTCCAATAAATAATATGTCACCTATATATAATAAAAAGAAAAAGACTGCACTCCCACTGTCCTTCTTGTACACACATGGTTCATCAACGTTTATGATAAAGTCAAATGATTAGATTGCTTCATCAAAATAGATGTTCCAACATGTGAAGCTTGCTTTAGTCCATATATGAGCTTTTGTAGCTTGTATACCTTGTCTGGTTTACTCTTAGGGACAAAACCTTCAGGTTGTATCATATATATATATATATATCTTCTTTCAGGTTTCCATTAAGGAAAGTTGTTTTAACATCCATTTACCAAATCTTATAATTATGGTAGCTATTGCAAGTGAAATCCTAATGGACTTCAATATTGCAATTGCAAAAAGGTTTCCTCATAAGCAAAACCTTGTACTTGCCTATAACCTTTTACCACCAACCTAGCCTTGTAGGTTTGTACTTTGTCATCTACATTTGTCTTTCTCTTAAATATCCATTTGCATTCATTGGGTTTAATTCCCTCAGGTAGAGTGACCAAGTCCTATAATTGATTTTCATGCATTAAATCCATTTTAGATTTTATGGCTTCTTATCACTTTAGGGAATCAATATTTCATGTTGCTTCCTGATAACGAGTAAATTCATTCTCTTAAACAATTGTTATGTCATTCTCTTGTGTAAGCAAAAAACCATATCTTTCAGGTTCATGACATTTTCTACTAGATCTCTAGAGTATAGGTGCACTTCAAACTTGATTATTTATCTCAACTTTTTATGATACTTGACCAGGCTTATTATTAACCATGTAATCTATGTTATTTTGTGGTTCTTAAACCTTTTCAAGTTCTACTTTACCCTCACAAACCTTTTCAATTATAAACTCTCTTTCTAAGAAGGTAGTGTTTATTAAGCAACATTTATTAAGATAGAAGCCTTTTGCTTAACAAGATGATAAAAGTAGTAACCACTTGTTTCTTGAGAATATCCTATGATAAGCATTTGTCACTCTTAGATTTCAATTTGTATATGGTGATCTACTTTGCATAAGTAAAACATCCCTAAATCTTCAAGTGTGAAAGATTTGGCTTCTTCTTAAATTATAGCTTGTATGGTGTCTTATCAATAGACTTTGATAGAACTTAATTAAGGATGTATGCAATAGTTTTTAAACTGTAGTCCTACAGAGAGATTGATAAGGTTGCAAAGCTTATCATAGACTGTACCATGTCAAACAAGATACAATTTCTCCATTCTAAAACACCATTTATTTGTGACATTGCAGGTAGAGTCCATTGTGATGGAATCTCAAACTCTTTTAAATAATCCATGAATTCTTAGCTTAAATATTCTCCATTTAAATCAAATCTAAGTGTTTTGATACTTTTTTCAGTTTATTTTTCTACTTTACCTTTGAATTCTTTGAACTTTTCAAAGGCTTTAGACTTGTACTTCATCAAATACACATACCCATACCTAGAACAATCATCAGTAAAAGTGATGAAGTAAGAATATGCACTTCTTGTTATGATAGCCATTAGATCGCATTCATCAGTATGCATCAAGTTTAACACTTTTTTGGCTCGTTTACCTTTTTTGGTATAGGGTTTCTTAGTGATTTTCTCAACAAGACATGATTCATAAGTTTCATATATTTGTAATCATATGGATTCAAGTATCCATTTTTTATGTAACTTTATGATTCTAATTTCATTAATGTGATCAAGTCTACAATGCCAAAGATAGGATAGATTAATGAATT
Source organism: Saraca asoca (assembly GCA_026873985.1). Classification (NCBI taxonomy): domain Eukaryota; kingdom Viridiplantae; phylum Streptophyta; class Magnoliopsida; order Fabales; family Fabaceae; genus Saraca; species Saraca asoca. The sequence goes on from JANHAO010000965.1 coordinate 16,170, forward strand.
CATTAAACTTTAGTTTCTTATTTTTGATAGTTAAGATTGCTTGTCTTAATTCTAAAATATAGAATCTATTAACAAGTTTGCCATCACCATGGAACATGTTATCATGTGAAAAAGAACAAGTCTTATTCTTGAAGGTAAAAGCAAATCCTTTTTGGTCTAAAGAAGAAATAAAAATAATATTCTTAGAAATAGTAGAAACATAATAACATTTATTTAGTTCTAGAACTAAGCTTGTAGGCAATTTGAAAAGGTAGGTTTCTATACTAACAGTAGCAACTTTTGCTCTATTCCCAATGCCCTATCCACTTATCCTTTTTGTAATTTTCTATTATTTCTTAGTCTCTGTATTATTATAAATGTGTGAGTCATAATTGGTATATAATACCTAAGAATTAGTAGAATAGTGAGACAAGTTTGTCTTTATCACAAATACCTTTTTACTTGAAGTAGAAGCTTCTCTAAGCTTCTTCAGCTTCACAATCTTGAGATAAACTTTAAAATTTTACATTCAAAGGCATTCTACTCCACAATGATAGCAAATGCCTTTAGGAACTGATGAACATAATTTATACATAATTTATATTCCTTTGTACTTGGTCTTTTATCATATTTGTGTGCTTAAGTGGACACTCAGGAATGGTTTTGGGGATTGCTAAGTTTTTATGCTTAATTAAATTTATTTAATCAATTTATACTATTTTAGAATTTTAGGTATATCTGGAGTTTTGGACCTCATTTTTTGGATGATTCTTATGTCTTTGGAAAGCTACACAAGAGATCTAAAAATGATATGAAGAGTCTCTAGCCTAATTCAAATGTTTTAGAGATGAAATAAAGCCCATAAATTGGAGTAGAGTGTAGTGTTACAATCTATAACCCAGCCTAGTGTTTTGATCATAAAGTAGGCTTTAAAAGTTATTTCAATGCAAACTTAAGTCCATAGGATAGCTAAGATCCATCCTAACATTTTTTATGAAGGGCTTAGGGGCAAATTACACCATTTTGATCTAATTACATGGCTATGAATTTAAGTGATTAAATTTGTTACAGATTGGACTGCTTAAAAAGGCTATCTCGATTTTTAGCCTTTAACTTGAGTTAGAGACCGAATTTTAATACAAGGTCAAGGCCATTGGAAATAGACATACATTTCATCTAAAGATTGTCTAATCTAAAAAGGCCCCTTTCCCTCCCTAAATTGTAGCCTAACTCAGAGGTAGTACATTAAACTTATAAATAGATAGTTAAGCCTTATTTGTAATATCTTTTGACATTTTTTCTGTATTGTCTCTAACCTTTGGAGCAGAGGAGGTCTGCTAGAGCAAGACTCCATCTATAATTAGGTTTTCTCTTTTTCCTTTTATTTTGTAATAATGTGTGGCTAGATTCTTCTCATAATTTAACAGAACTTTCTGCACCTCTTATATTCTTAATTGTGAGAATTGATTTAATTGTCAATTTATTCCTATCATGATTCTCTTAATTCTTTATTCTTATTTCCTGTAATTGCTATGGATGGTTAATTGAGGGGCCACTAATGAATTATTCAAAGTGGTTTAATGCCAGCTAAACTTTCATAGGGAATTTCATTGTTAGTGGCTGTTTGGTTGTGGGCTAATAATAGGGTTTTGATGAGTTGTTAGGGTGAGTCAATTCTCCAAGGGAATTAAGGGTAACTAACTGGGTTACTGCTAGAGTAATTCAGTTAATTAGACTTAATGTTTTCAGGACTAAATGCTATTGGTAAATTGGCTAGGGTGTTTGGCTTTAACTAATTTAATAATAAGTATCAATTGAGTGCTGAGCTTGATTGACTAGTTTAGGGAGAAATTAACAATGTTTAATTTGATGTTGGGGCATAATTAATACCTTAGCTAATTAGTCAAAATGGGAATGAAACATTAGTGTCAAGGATCAATCAATGAAATGATACCAATAATCTCTTGGATTAAGCTTTCTTGCATTTGTTCTTCTTCCACTTTTAGTTCTGTATTATTATGCATTTGATTTGTTTGTTTGAGTACCTACTCTAGATAGTAACCACCCTCATTTCATTATACAGTAAGCATAAAGGCTTTAGTCTCTAGTCCTTATGGACATGATTTAGACTCATCCTTGCTACTAGCTAGTTTAGGTAGTTCAGTATTATTTTTGGTTGGATTCAATAGCTGTCAAATTTTGGCACCATTGTTAGGGATGGACTGATTGAATTCTTTATATTTGCCATTGTACATATTATTAGGATAGTAACATTAGTATTAGGCTTTAATTTTTAGTCCTTTTTCCCCTTGTTTCTCCCTTATTTTTGCTTAGTTTTCCCCATTTGTTAATTTTTTCCAACAAGATCAGGTGACAAAATTTTCTATAGAATTAGAAGCTCAAATTTGGTAGGTCACTATTTTTAGGGCTTTTGATAAAGACTCATAGCTATGCTACGAGCCCCTTCTTTTTTTCCAAATTCCATATCTTTTATGATTTTTCAATTTTTTAGTATTTTTTGAATTATTTTGCAAATTTTTCCATTTCAATTCTTTTAGTTTTTTGTTCCTTTGATTAGCCTATTGTTGTATGACTTGATCTTCTTATATTATTGCACTAATATATGATCCAAAGATTGAGAGGAACTTGTAGGAATTAAAAAAGGAGAGCAGGCATCAAGTAGGACCCTTTCAACATCTTGCAATAGCTTTAGAACCTTCCATCCCTGATTTTAACATTCTAGTGCATTTGGATTTTGAAATTTCATCTCCTCATCCAAACATGGCAAATATGGCATTCAACCAAAAGACTTTGAAAGAGTTAGCTACAACAGACCTTAACCAATAGCCCTTGTGCATCAACCAGTTAGAAATTGAAGCTGCCTTTAAGTTGAAGTCTGATATGATTCATTTGCTACCAACATTTCATGGTCTGGCTGAAAAAGATCCTCACAAGCACTTAAAAAAGAATTTAACATGGTTTGCTCAACCATGAAGCTTTAAAAGGATTTCAGAGGGGCAAGTCTAGTTGAAAGCCCTTCTTTTCTCCCTTATCGATTTAGTTAAAGATTCACTTTACTATCTTCTTCATGGCTCCATAAATACATGGCATGAGATGACTAGACTCTTCCTTAAGAGATACTTTCCTGCCTCTAGATCTGTTAACATTAGAAAAGAAATAAACAACATCAGACAACTTGGTAGAGAGACTTTATATTAGTATTAGGGGATATTCAAGAGGCTATGTGCAAGCTATCCAAACCATTAGATTAGTGATTAGCTCTTGATCCAGTACTTTTATGAAGGCCTCTTACCTATAGAGAAAATCATGATTAATGCTTTAAATGGAAGAGCTTTAGTGGACAAGATCCTTGATACTATATAGATGTTGACATCCAACATGGATGCTAATTCTTAGCAATTTGGTAGCATATCAGATTATAACATGAAAAGGGTTAATGAGGTGCACACATCCAACTTGGAGAGACAAACAACATACCTCACTTTAATAGTTTAAAAATTCCAGCAATAGTAAACCATGAGGCAAAGATAAACAATAACTCCAATGGTATATGGCATTTGCTTAATCCTTGGACATTGTAGTAAAGCATGTCCAAGCTTCCAGGAGATTGGACCTTTTTAGCAAGTACATGCCATGGGGAATAGATTTATAGAAAATACTAGTTTTCAACAAGAAATCAGAAGAGAAATTTAGCAAATCAAGCAGAATGTCAACACCATTAACTCCAAGCTTGATACTGTAGAAATCAGATTAACTAACTTAAAAAATCAAGTTGCAAAAAGACTACCCTTCTAAACAATTTTCAACCCCAAAGAAAATGTTAATGCAATACTGTTGAGGAATGGCAAAGAAGTGGAGGCCAGAGTTAAACAACCAAGTTTGAAGAAGCAGAAAAATGTTTTAGAGCAAAAAGATGTAGAATCTGCTAAACAAAAAGGTAATTCTAGATAAGTTTCAAGCTTTCTTCCCCCTTTTCCTCCCTTCCTTGGTAAGCTGGCAAATAAGACCAAGGAAGAGCAAGAGAGAAATATTTTAGCAAATTTAAGGAAAGTGAAAGGGAACATTCCTTTGCTAGATGTCATTAAATAGATTCCTCAGTATGCTAAGTTTCTTAAGGAGTTATGGACAACTAGAAGGAAATTGAAAGGTAATGAGAGGATACACATAAGGGAAATAGTATTTACGGTCATTCAAAGAAAAATTCCCTAAAAATGCAAGGATCTAGGTTCCTTCACTATCCTATGTTCCATTAGTCAAAATCATTCTACACTTGCCATGCTAGACTTAGGTGCATCTATAAATGTTATGCCATACTCTATTTATGTACCTTTGAATTTAGGTCCATTAAAAAGAATAGATGATCTGATTCAATTAACATATAGGTCTAATGTGATTATTGTAGGATTGCTTAAGGATGTGTCAGTGAGGGTGAATGCTTTCATTTTCTGTGCTAATTTTTATATTTTAAAAATGCCTGATGATCCCTCAACCTGCACCTTAGCCCCTATTATTTTAGGTAGACCTTTCATAAAAACATCTAGAACAAAAATTGATGTGTATGTTGGTTCTCTCACTATAAAGTTTGATCGTAATACATTACATTATAATATCTTGGATGAAGCAAGAAATCTCCTCTTGATGATTATTCAGTGAATTTTATTGATGTTGTTAACCATGTAGTTCATCATAATGTCCTATATTCCAATTCCAAAGATTAACCAAATGCAGATAGTAGATAGTTTAAGCAAATAAAGATGGTTTTGCAATTCATGGGTAATACACAAATTTTGTGGTACCAGAACTTCATGATCCAAGATGAAAAACTAAATGGACCATTGAGTCAATGATGTTAAACAAGTGTACTTTTTGGGAGGCAACCTAAGTGTTGACTCTTTTTTCTTACTTCTTTTATTTTATATGTCTATGATTTGTTAATAATTTTATGCTTACACTGAGGATAATATAAAATTTAAGTGTGGTGGAGAGATTTTATGATTGTTTTGTTTTACATTTTGTCTTTGTTTTGCTTTGATTATGTAAAAAAAAAAAAAATTTGAACAAAAATTCTGGTAAAAAGAAAAATTTTGGAAAAAAGAAAAAATTCCATTTTTGTTCTTTTAGGTGTTTTTCATTAATGATGAGTTTGTTTAGGCTTTAAGTAAGTTGCAATTGATCTTGATAGTTTCATGGCATGATTGAATAAATTGTCTTGATTCTTGATTCCTAAATTTGATTAGCATTATGATGGAATTTGAAATGTTTGTAAATTAATTTTGGTATACATAACCTGTGAGATTTTAAGCCATTGTTGATCATTTTTATTAGGTTTATTTTCTTTCTTGTACGTGATTTTCTTCCATGAAATTTTTAGTCTAGAACTTGCTTTGATTCTTTTTGAGATTACATTGGCACATGCATGAATGAATATGATTAAATTATTCTTTGATTGAGCCACTTTTTCCTTTTTAGCCTACCGACAATATACCATTGTTGAACCCTTTTGAGCCTAATCGACCTATTTCTTGTTATGTGATCCATTAGGGATTAGTACACCATTTAATTTATTAGTAGAATAGGTTCTTAAATAAGTGTAGGGGTGTACTAATTGTGTTTGGTGGAAAGGCAATTGTGAACCATTTTGATGGTTAAGAGAATAAAAGGAAGAAAAAAATAATAAAAGGAAAAGAAAAGAAATGAAGAGAAAAGGAGCTTAATGCAAGTCAAGAAAAATAAATCAAAAGAAAAAAAAATGAATTTCCAAGAAAATTGAAAAAAAAAAAGAGAGCTCAAAATAAAATAAAGTGAAAAAAATATATAAAAGAAAGTTCAAGAGCTAAGAAAAGGAAAGAGAGAGAGAGAGAGAAGTGGAGAATGTGAAATTTCTAAGATGTTCACTAATTCAACGATTGAATTTAAAACATTTTATATTCTAACTTTTTCTTTGACTTTGGGTTAATGAGACAGGGTCTAAAAGTCTCCAATAACATGCCATAAACACTACGCACGAATAATAATAAACATGTGGCAACATTATAAATATTTTATTAATACAAATCTCATGATCAATAGTAAGTTCAATATTATTACATCAAACATAAAACTCACACTAACCCACAACATCAAAAGGCTTGGGTAAACCCGTATTTTTTACATGATCAAGATACATTTGAACCACTAAGCCTTCGGTTAATGGATCTGCAAGCATATAATCTATGGAAACATGCTCAATGCCAGTATGATACTCGCGTATCCTCTTTCTAACAAACCAGTACTTGACATTAGAGTGTTTTGTACAAGCTAAACTTTTATTGTTCCATGAGAAGTTTGTAGTAGCAATGTTGTCATAATGAATGGTTAAGGGCCTTGAAATACTTTTAACAGTGCTAAAATCAGAACTAAAATTCCTTAACCATATAATTTCACAAGTAGCTTATAGCAAGTGACATGCTGTGCCTCCATAGTGAAGGTTGTTGTAAGTGATTGTTTGACACTTTTCCATAAAACAACACCTCCTACCATCATAAAGATTTATCCAGATGTCAATTTATGATCATCTGGATAACCAACAAAATTAAAGTTTGACTAGCCTATAATTACTAAATCATTAGATCTCCTATAAGTTATAATATAATTCTTTGTACCTTACAAGTATCTCAATTCTTTTAGTAGTAGTCCGATGTCTCTGACTAGTTTCACTTAGGTATCTTTTATGTACATTAAAAACATAAAACTATATCAGGATGCTACATAACTGTGCATACATCATGCTAACAATAAGAGAAGCATATGAGACATTTTTCATTTTTGATATTTCGTCATCATTTTGAAGACATTAGACTTTCAAAAATATCTCACCCTTTAAGATTTGTGTAAAAATATAGGAGCACATAGACATATTGAAGCTTTTTGGTACTTTCTCAATGTATGACCTCTGAGACAAGCCAATCATATTTAGGGATTTATTATGATGAATCTGTATGCTCAATACAAAAGAAACGTCACCAAGATCCTTCATTCCAAAATATTTTGATAGCATCTACTTTGTCTCATTTAAGAGGTTCACATCATCACTGGCAAGGACAATATAATCAACATAAAATACTAAAAGCACAAAATTGTTCACACTTATCAACATATAGATGCATTAATCAACATGATTCTCCTTAAATCTAAGAGAAGTCATGATCTTTGAGATACCATTGTCTAGACGTCTGTTTTAGACTATATATATATATATATATATGCTTTTTCAGTTTACACACAAGGTATTCTTTGCCTTTTTCTTGGAAGCCATCTGGCTGATTCATATATATAGTTTTTGACATATCACCATTCAAGATGGCCATTTTGATGTCCATATGGTACAGCTCCAAGTCAAAATAAGCCATTAGTGCTATAACAACTCAAAATAAGTCTTCAGTTAAAACTAGCAAGAAATTTTTTTTATAGTCTATACCTTCTTTCTGAGTAGCAAGTTTGGCTTTATACCTCTTAATCTTTCCTTGAGCATTTTGCTGGGTCTTAAAGACCTATATACAACTAATTGGCTTACAACTAGCAAGCAATTCAATTAGATCTAATACTTCATTCTTATGCATAGAGGCTAATTAATCCCTCATAGCATTGATCCATTATAGAGAAGTATAATTAGAAATAACCTGTGAAAAATTTATAGGATTAGAATAATCAATAACATATATTCATGCTTCTACAGATATACCAAATAGTCATTCGAAACTATTGGTTTGCGAGACCTTTGGGACCTCTTTTGGGGAGTTTCTTCAATCATCTCATCTGACTCTACATCTTTTGTCATTGATTGCATTGGATCATTTGGTGCAATAATAGAAAATGTCTCAACCAATAGAGTTGCTAGTGGAATTGTTCTTCTTTAAAAAAGGTGATGCATGGTATCTTACTCCCACTATCCAACTAATCCTTCAAATAAATAACATGATATGATTTAATAACTTTGGCAAGATAAGTTAGATGATAGGACCTGCTGCCTTTAGAGCCACTGTAGTAAGCAATGGAGAAACTAGTGATGGTTTTTGAATCAAGCTTTCTTGTAAATGGAGCATACGACCTTATTTTAGCTTTACAATCCTAAATATGGAAATGCCTCAAACTAGGCTTTCTCTCATACATTCATTCATAAGGGGTCTTAGGCATTAACCTGCTTGAAACTTAATCATTTTCAAGGCATCACCTCACAAAAATTCTAGCAAAAAAGATTGGGTTGACATGTATCTCACCATATCTATAAGTACCTGGTTTCTTCTTTTTACAATACCATTATGTTATAGTGTCCCAAGCATGGTGTAGTCAGCTTCAATTCTACACTCTTGTAGATATTTAGTAAAAAGGACTAAGGTTTCTTTTAATTTAATCATATCTACCATAATATTTACTACCTCTATCAGAATTGACACTTAAAGGCATTCAGTGATTTAGATTTCTCACTAAGCAATTCTACCCATTTGAATCTGGAATAGTTGTCAATAAAGGTGACAAAGTATTTGAATTTATCCATTGCACTAGATGTAATTGGTCTACTAATGTTAGTGTGAATCAACTTTAGAACATCTTATTTTTTGCTTATCTTACCTTTTCTAGCTCTGGTAGGGAATTTTCCATTCATGTAATCTGAACATGTATCAAAATTTGAGAAGTCTAGATCATGAAGAACTCTTTTTTTTTATTAGTCTCTACATCCTCCCTCTAGATATGTGCCTTAGGCTTTTATGCTACAACATTGAGGATTTCTCATTAGTTTCACCCCTTTTCTTACCAATATAAATATGAATTAAGTTGGTGAAATCGGGATCCAAACTTATTTTGTACAATCCATCACATAACAAACTAGAGCCAATAATAAAGGAATCATAAAGCAATTCAAATTTTCCTTTGCCAAAATGGTAAGAATATCCATCATGGTATAAAGTAATAACACAAATTAAATTCATTCTCAATAAAGGTACACAAACAATGTCATTTAATTTCAAAATATGACAAGATGATAAAAATAAAGAAATAGTTCTAATTTACTCCACCAACACTTTGTCATTGTTTCTAAGCCTGATTATCAACTCTTCATCGTTTGGCTTCCTTAGATTTTTTAGTGCCTACAAAGAATTTGTCATATGAATTGTGGCACCAGTATCTGACCGCCAAGTGTTTGAAGACACATTAACCATATTTGATTCAAGGCATATTAGAGTTAAAGAGGTACCTTTCTTTTTCTTTTCAAGTTATTTCTTATATTTGAATTAGTCTAACTTTTTATACCCATACTTCCTATAGAATTTGTAATTTCCTTTGAATTGAGATTTCTTGGGTTTGTGGTGCTATTCACCCATTTAAGTTTTCTTTTTCTCGCAAGCTGATTTGACTTTGCCATCCTTTGAATGTGCTTAATTCTTTATTCTAAAATGGAACCATGGGAAACATAATTAGCTATTTGAATCTTTCCCTCCTTCATGTTCTCTTCAGCTTGACTAACAATGGAGATTAACCCATTGATAGTCTATTCATTGCTCTAGGTATTATAGGATGTCTTCAGAATATCAAACTGGGCAAGTAAAGACCCCAGTGTATGCTAGATTAGGAAACTATCTCCCAAATTAACTTTCATGTTTTTTAGCATATTATGATAGTGGACTAACTTCATAATGTCCTCATGAACTCCACCTATATCATCATAAGTTGTCTTTTAAAGCAGTGAAAGGTAATACCTTTTCTTGACTTTATCAAACTTTATATATTTTTCAGTAACAGAGTTAAGAAAGGTCTTGGGCCCTCTGTTCAGTTGTAGAGCCTACATTTATAATTAACTCCTCTTCTCTCAGTGTTAGGTCCAAATTGATGATAGTCAGATAAAGCTTAAATGACTCTGTCTAATCCCCATAGTTTGTCCCATTCAATGTTTTCATTGAAGTCAATTGCATAGGTAAAAAAGCTTGAGAAAACCATTTATGACATTAATCATAAATACACATATAATACATGTAAAACTTGATCATGCTTGAATTTTCCTCATTAAACACTAACTATGCAATTGTTTATAGTATCATACTATAAAACTCAACATTGATAAGGCATTTAACATTTTATAATACAATACAAGAATTGAATACTATATTCCTAAAACCTAACATCGATAAATTGTTCAAAATTTTAAGAACATAACATTTAACCCCAACACTCATATTATCACTAGTAAAATCATATTAATGATATTACACTAATAGGGTATAAATAGTATTAATATAATACTTTCCTTAATATAACTAGACATATTTATTTATCAAAATTTTATGCAATTAGCTCATGATAGGTGAGCACAAAGTTATATAAAATTCAATGGCAAAATAAGTAAACATGATTCATACATAATTCCAACTTTATGCATATAAACATGCAAAATTCATATAAGAATTCAATAGTAACATAAATAATTTTTATTTCCAAAAAATTCAAGAAAAATGTCTAAAATTTTTTCTTTAAAGAGTGAAGCACAATGGTGCAATTAATGCCGTCAACAAACAGCCGTAGCTAGCTGCATGGTCCATATGTGCCACCTACATAAGTGGGCATGCACATGATATTGGCCAACATAATCCTCTTAACCCAGCTTGTCTATTTTGGGTTTATCTGACCCATTTCGCAACCTGGTTCTAATTTAGGCCATTTCAGGCCATTTTTTTTCTCAAATTAATCTGTGAGTTTCATACTAATGCTAAGCTGACATTAACCCATGCTTTAATTTGAACTAAAAGTAAAAAATTGCACTTCAATTTTGCAAAAGAAAAATTGAAAACTAACTTTGCATTTTTCATCAAATTTTCATCCAAAAAATTAATCATTTCAATAGGTTTTCTATCAAATTGATGTATGGATTTTGTTAGGTAAACTATTTTAAGACATAATCACAAACTAATTTAAAGAAAACATTACCAATTGTGTTTAATTTGAAAATTTGGATTTTGGGAAAAACTTTAAAAGTCATATGTGGCTTTCAAATAAAAAATTGGCAAAATACACACAATTGTAGAAATTAATTTATGCATACTATCCATATAACTCACAGAAAATTATTCAGATAAGAAATTTCATTGATTTGTAGCTATAAGACACTAAATTAATATAAAATTTCTTACAACGTTCAAGATATCAGGAACAATTAACAAATAAAAATGACAAACAATAATCATATAATTTTCAAATGAATTCATAAACAATTTTACCACATAATATGATTAATCTAGCTTTGATACCATTTGAAAGAAAAGTTTAGGAATAAATTCACCAGATAATCATGTTATATGTATAAACAATGTACGAATTAAAAGTAAATGGGAGACTAAAATTAATTTATGTAGATTTTCTTATGAATCCATGATTTTAGTGCGATTTATCTCTTTAGTAGATTTTCTATCTCCAAGATCTAGTTGTCCAAAAAGGAAAAAACAACTACTACCAGATAGGATAATGTCACAAGTTGGCCTTGTGAACAAGCTTAACAGGTAAATATGCTCAGTTTGATACAAAACTTGGTGGAAAATTTAGCATGATATGAAGGTCCTCTGCCATAAATTTGAGAGTAAACCAACTTGTGTACTATTTTTCATTTTCTCTTGTTTTAGGGGTATTTATGTAATTTTGTCCAAGAGAATATGTCCAATGGAGTAGATAAGAACATGCATGTGATCCTTAGATTTTTAGCTTCACTCGATATAAGATGGCGCATAGAATCCTCTTTAAGCTATGAGAAAAGGCTTTATGTTAACTCACAAAAAGTATGTCTAGTTTTATCATTAGGCCTTTGGTTCAAAATGCTTTTTAGAAAGGGAATGCCTAATGACTCATGGTAAGGAATTATGGTACTAGTCTAGGGGTCGGAGTGTATAACTTGCTGTCTTCCCTACACACCCAAAATTATATAAAGAGGTGTATTATGAATGAAAGAACTTGCCTTTCTCAATTTATGTTGTTTATTATTTTTACATGCTTTTGGTTGTATTTACCTGCATTGCATCAATTCCATCATAGTTGCATTTTTATATGTATTGGTTGCCTATGTGCTATGCTTATTTGCTTATGGTTGGTCTGATTGTACTATGATTATGTGTTTGGCTCATTATTTCTAAAGCTTGGGTGGTGTATTAACTAGTTAGCTGGCTTATTCCTCAAGTGGTGAGTGTTTAAGCACCACACATCCTAACTATAGAATTGTCAATTTGTGACATTTGGTATTAGAGCATGGTTAAGATCACACTCTCATTTTCACTGTTGTGCTTGTGAATACACCAACAATTCCAATGGGGAGAATAATTCTAAATGCTTCAAAGTTATTGAGATTGCACTTGGGGAACCTTGGGTAATGCTATAAGAAATTTGCAATCTGATGGGATCCCCAAACTCCTTCAAAGGGCCCAAGATTGGGAATCCCTTGGGTGCTGGGCCAATACTATTGAAACGAACAAGGGGGTTAAAGGCTTAGGGAGTAGTGGCATATCACAAGTCATTAAGTGGCTTGATGTTATTGAGAACACCCAAAAGGAGTTAGGGGATGCTGTTAAAGACCTTGCTAATGAGGTGAAGGATGTTGTTACGGCTTTTCAGATTGAGATGGGTGACTTAGCATCTACAATGAAAGTCATAATGTTAGCCATGGGGAACAATTCACAAGAGCCTGTACCTTGGAGCTAAAAGGGAAAGTGAAAGTCCTTGAGCCTAAGCCATATGCTGGGAGGGACACTTAGATGCCCAAAAGCTTGAGAATTTCATATTTGATATGGATCAATACTTCCAAGCTTTAGGCATAGATTCGGACGAGCATGAGCTGACTAGGGTCATCATGTTCCTCATAAACTATGCCAAGGTGTGGTGGGGGATCAAATACCATGAGATTCAAGAAGAAAGGTGCCACATTAGTACTTAGGAAGAGCTAAAACAAGAACTTAAAGTGCACTTCTATCTTGAGAATGTTGAGTACTTGGCAAAGCTTAAGCTAAGATAGCTAAGACAGATAGGCTCAGTCCAAGACTATATAAAGAAGTTCACAAATATTATGTTGGATATTCATTACACGACTAAGAAGGACAAGCTCTTCTAATTTATTAATGGTTTTTAATGGGAAGCTATCATGGAACTTCAAAGGAGGAAGGTCCAAAGCCTCATGGAAGTAGTGATTGCAGCATAGTACTTGTTTAAGTACAACATTGAGTTCCCTTCTAGCATGAAATCAAAGGGTGATGCCTTGCATTATGCTAATGGAAATAGTGACCACTTAGGCAAGGGTGACCAGTCTAATAGTGGAGGAGGGGGCAACAGATCATCTTTTAAACCCTAAAGTTTAGCTTCATCTCGAGTCTCTAACAATAATGGGCAATCGAAGACCTTTTCTTGTTTCTTATGTCGTGGGCCTCACAAGGTAGTAGAATGCCCACAAAAGTCAACCTTGAATACTTTACAAGCCAAATTCCAAGTGAAGGAGGAGGGGTGAGGCAAAGGTGGTACCAAGGATTCTAATGATAAGGGTGAGCCTAATGCTAGGATGGAGACAATCCAGCTTTTAGAGCCCTTTGTGCAACAACAAAACAATATGGAAGGGGAGAACCCAATTTGGGGTTTGCCATAATAAGCTGCATGGGTTAATGGGTCCCGACTAGCATGATAGTAAAGGAAATTCCTTTATGATTGGTCATGCTAAAGAGTATGACTTTCACTAGTGGAGTGCCATATCTAGTGGGATGTTTTATGTAGGCAAATCCTTCATGAGGAGTCTATTGTGATGCCGATGAGCTTATGTATATATCTAGATGGTGTTAAGGTACACTACAAAAATAACTGTATTTAGCGACGGTTTAATAGCGGGGGTTTAGACAAACTGCCGCTAAACACAAGGATGAGTGAACACAGGTGGTTATTAGCCGCAGTTAGATAAAATGTCACTATTTACTTATTTGTAGCGGTGGTTTACCAATAACTACCGCTAAATGATAAGTAAATATTATTACCTGGGGCTGCAATATTAAGAAACCCTATGTCACTTTCTCACCTAAACCACAGCCGTCGAAGAAGCTAGCCAGTAGTGTGTAGCCAGAACCCTTCTCCAGCGGGTTATTTTCGACGAAAATTCCAGCAGGTGGAGTGTTGGATTAGAGAGAACAGAGCACCTTTTTTTTTTCATTCAAGGTTTTTCAGAGCTCGAAGGAACGACAATCATAATCCTAACTATTGTTTCCTTAATCTCATCTCTGTACTCATCACCATTTAACATATACCTCAAACTTAGAGTTTGTTCTTTCTAGGGTTTGTAATTTTCTTTAAGAAAATGTCTCTCCCACCCACAGAGTGTATATACGTTACAGAAGACTCTGTTTGCAAATGGAAAGGTGGCAATTCTTCCAGCAAGGATCTAAACCGGTCTCATCGCTTCGCTTCCTCTATGAGCTTTGCTAGAATATGGTGCGTTCTTTCCAGCGAATGTTGCTTATTTATAAATATATGTTTGGGTTGAAAATGGGAAAATTTGTTATGAATGTAAAACATGTATGTGTTTTTATTTTTGGAATTAAGAACTTTTCTTTGCTCTGTGTTGTCATCAGGTTCGTGGTGAATTACCTTATCAGAAGTGCAAAATAGCGTTAGATTTTGTGATATTCACGGACAAACCATCGTGTGAGAAGTTAGCTTCAAATTTTGTAGATATTGTGACCCAAATGGCTCAAGATGTGAGTTATTGTATTTTATTTTTTGTTTACAAATGTTTCTACTCCTTTTTAGTGTCTTTGCATTATGTTTAATTTGTTATGCTCAGAAATCATTGTGTTCTTTGTTTGGTTGCTGATGGAATCAGTGTGGTATTAAATTTTTAGTCGAAGGTCTTGTTACCAAAGTCCATAGTACTTATAGATTATGGTTTGTAATGAGATTTCAATGAATTACGCTTAGTCTTAGGAGTCATGATTGAATGGAATGCATTTTTGATTATATAAAACGAATGGGATATTCTTGTTTTACCTGGTTTGGATTAGTCATTACTGAAGGGACTAGAAATCTAAACAGGTGTGATAGTGATTAAGAATCTTTCAAACTTGAATGGGTGCACTGACATTTGACTTGGTAGATGTGTTGACACCAAAATCTGATCAACTGTACAGTTCTTGATACCTCAAGCTACAATCTGGCTGAAAATGGGGTAGATAGAAGTAGATAGCAAAAAGAATAAGAAAGACAGTCGGAACATAATATTTTTTAATGTGGTTCGGCCAAATCCGGGTGGCACCAGACCCTACGTCCATAGCTGATTTTATTTATCAATGAAAGTTATAGGATACAAGTGTTTATCCATGGCTTCCCCCATTTTGACAGTGTTTTGGCATACATTCCCCTGGCCAGTCCCTTAATACAATGGCCTAACCCCTTATTTGTAGAACCAGGGGGAACAAATATAATTTAATAAATTATAAACATGTTACATCATATAATAAATGTAAAAGACATCTTAGGCTCCTGTAAGTTAGCTTTTGTAGGTTATTTTTGGTGGGTAGGCCTCTCGGACTGCTTTTTGCAATATTAACTTTACAAGTTGATATTAACTGGGGAAGTGTTAGAGCTCTCTTTTGGAGCTAAGTCTGGGAGCTAGCTGGGAGCTAGTTGAGGGCTGTAACTTGAGTGACCTGGAGCTAGTTGAGTGCTGCGACCTGAGCGACCTAGAGCTAGCTGAGGGTTGTGACATGAGTGACCTGGAGCTAGCTGCTGTAGCGAGGTGGTGCTTGTAGGTGAGGTCCTCAGTGACCTGAATGACTTAGACCCTTCCAGCTGGACTTAGGCTTTTGCTAGCACACTTCACATGGTTCCAGAAAATGCCTATAACATAAGCCCCCCAACTCTCAGTTCACTTTGCAGACTGGGAGTTAAAACTTTGCTAGCAAAAGCTCTATATGCCTTGCTGCCATAAAAAAGTTCCTACAAATCATAGTTTGAAAGATTTAAGCAAAGTGAATACCCGATGAGTCAGTTGACTTCGATGGTAGATATTAATAAACCATATGGTTTTAACATAAATAGGCTTTCAGCTAGGAAATTATGACTCAGAAACATATATGTCATATAGGATGGCCAAGAGAGGTCACACAGATGCATAATGAGCAAATTGGAGTTCTTTCCGGACATAGCTTTGCCTTGGAAAGGTGTCTCGTCTGGGGAGGGTGGACCTCTCTTCCCCTAGGGAGGCATTGTCCCATTTTGGCAATCGCCTCGGGGTTTTATCCCCTTGCACCCGACCGGGCGTACCTCGATCATCAGGTGAGGGCACCTTATTTGGCATGAGTTTAGGTACTTATTGGCCGTATTTGTGCGACCTACCTAGACACCTAGTAGTGCAACTTTAGCTCTGAAAGAGAGAGTAGAAAACTAGCTGTAATAAAATATTTAAATCTAGGATAAGAAATTATATCCAGCTCGTTCAAGCAGATAAGGAATGATAACTTAGCTTGTTCAAATGTGAGCTATAATATTGTCAGAGTTGGAATGATAAGCCCCTCACTCTGGGTTTTTGCTTGGCTTGTGTTGCATGTGAAAATTAGTTTGGTCCAAAAGAGCTCTCGAGAAGCCCGAGAGCGGCAAGAGGACCAGCTCGAAGCACACCTAGAATCACTCTACCGCCATGTCACATCGTGAAGCGACCTTATCAGGCCGAGCTCGTGCACGAAGAAATGAGCTCAGGCATTCCATTCCGAAAAGGGGGAAATGACCTGGCTGATGAAGCACGATTAGCGACCTGAAACCTCGCCAGACAGAGGACTAGATCCCATCTTACCATAACAGACAAATGGGGTCCCGCTTGCAGAAGACAGTCTGCAGTAGCCGAAAGAGGAGATTCAGCCTACCCACATTGTCTTATACATCAAATATTGATGTAACTTAATTGCTGCATATGTAATTCCCATTATACCCTCTCCTCCTTTATAAATACGAGGAAGGAGCCCCTCTGAAAGAGGGAGAGGTCAGATCATGCTGAAACTCTGCCAAAACAGATATCAAACATTGTAATATTGTAGAAATACTGTCTCAATAATATGCTACCATGGACGTAGGGTCTGGTGATATCCGAATTTGGTCGAACCACATTAAACCCTATGTTTTCCTTCTGCCCTTCCCTTCTTCTTTGTCATTCTTGTCATTTTATTGTGCCCGAACTGGATAAAGGTCAAAGATCCCGAAGAATGAACCAGATAAAGGTCAGAGATCTTGAAGAACACCTCTGTTGCCCGGAGTTTGGACCACTACCAAAATCTGATGTCAAAAGTATTGACTTTGGATGTTAGAAGGCACGGACTCAAGGTTATTTGGAAAGTGAGGACAAGCATTATTTTTGGTTGCCTTAAGCTTTATAGTCACATCTAGCTATGGCATGCGTTTCTATTGACAGCACCATCAGCTGAAGTATATTATCTCATACACCATGTTCTGGTGTCAGCATCCTTGATGGTATAGGTCTGTTGCGAGGTGGGATGAGTTCGAAACCTAATCGAGACCATATGATGGGACCGCAAGCTCGTCATAGGGTAGAATCTCACTGCAAAGTGCTATAAGTCTGTCATTCAGCCCAGTTCTAAAGCACATCTGTATGGGCACGACACTATTCCTGGTTGTATGGTCGGACTTCATAGTCAAACCAAATCACTGTACGAGTGCTGCACAAGCCCCCCATTGAAACTAGATGCTGCACGGCTAGCATGGAAACTAGTCATCAAGCTCGACCTTCGCATGATTGCAAGGGAGCATGCTGCGAACTCATGAGTGAAGCGAGCCATTATAGGCCGTAGCTGTGAGCCTGCCATCGTGCCGAGCTACTGCTGGCTACGAAGAATGAACTATAGCATGCTACGAGCTCCAACATCAAAATGAACTGTAGCTGGACATGAGTTCGTCACCATGCGAGCTTCGAGGGCCGAACAGCTGCATGTTATGAGCTTCGAGTTGCTATATTGTCACGACCTTGACACTGGAGTGAACCGTGGCTGGGAACGAGCTCGTGATATTATGAGCTATTGCACTGCTACTGCATGGCTGGGGGCTCGTCACTGCAAAGACTACCATGTTGCATGGCCAAGGCCCGGGTCTGCTGTCGAAGTATCTCGTTACATAGCGACACCGGGCATGGCTGGAGTGCGAACTCATCATTGGGGATTCCTCATTGCATGACTGGAAGCTTCTTACTGCATGGTAGCAAAATCAAGCTCATGGCTGAGAGCTCACTATTATGCGGGCTAAAGAATTGTTGCTGCATGCACACAATGCCAAACTCGGATTGCATTATCACGCATGGGTTCATCGTAGGACCGTTTTACATGCCGCCGTGTATGAGTTATCTACATGAGAGATTCGTGGCCATGCAAGTTCATAAGAGACCCTGGTCTTGTTGCATGAGTTCAAACCAAGTCTTGCTGTATAGTTACTGCATCTTGCCGATTGCATGGCTAAGGCCTGGTCTCGTCACTGGACAAAGGCAGTCTGGTTAGGAGCACGAGCTTATCGTTGGACACGAGCACTGCATGATCGACCGCAAAGCTACTCGCAAGGCCAAAAAGCTAGTTCAGAATGAAACTACCGCTTCGGCTCATAGAAGCTCGACCGACGGAGCCCATGGCTGTGTTTGACCAGCTGCATCGTTGTTGTGTAGGTTGGACATGGAACTGAGTTGCTGCAGGCCGAAGTCTTGAGCCTTGGACACCGAACAAAGATGCTCGTGGTTGACTGCAAAATTGTTGCAAAGCCAGAGCTTTTAATTCTAAGTGATGCCATCTTACTGTGGCTTACGGAGACTCATCTAGTGAAGTTCATGGTGCCTTTTAGCCATTTACATGGCAATGAGCTCGACACTATCCAGTTGTGAGGGATCATTAGATCCGATCACTGCATGACTATGACATCTCTGTACCATTGAGCTGGAACTGCACTTCGGCTAGAGATGCACGGCCATTGTGAGTGGGCCTAGCACCCTATTTGGGTCCACACTCGAAATGATGTTGTTGACAATCCTTATGTGTAGGTTCATCATCAATGCAAGTTAGTGCATTGCCGAGTGGATGAGCCCTATACTATGCTCACGTCCAGAACCAAGCTTGACGCTACTCCTGTCGATGGTTTCCAAGTGCAAGTTTATCATCAAGCATGGTTTTGTTGAGTTCCAACCGAGCCTTGTAGTGTTGCTGGAGCTAGCGTAGCAAGACCTCCGCACTAAGTTTTTATCTGGTCTTCAAGCTTCACGAGGACTGAAGGTGCGAACCTGAGGTTTTTGGCTCTTGTGCAAGGGACTAGTCTTAGTTGGAAGGAGGATGTTGATGCTGCTGACGAAGTCTGACCCCCTCTCTTTTCAAAGTGCCACACGACCATCATTCTTTCTTTTACAATGGACACCCAGATAATTTTCCATGCAAATCAAGTTGCGGCCTTATCATCCAGGGTCGCAAGTTCAGCCATGAACATTTATTGTTAGGAGGAAGCTACTCGGGTAGATGACTTACTCATATGAGAGTTCAAACTCCCTTTTTAGTTTTCATCAAGAGCATAATGACACAAAGCGACCCCCTTGTAAAGGTCTATTACATCTAGATCAATTGAATCTGATAAGCCCGACATGAGTGGATGCCAATTGGTGAAAGAGTTGGGTGTAGCCAAGAAGGGAAATTTCAAAAAAATTTTCTTCAGAAGTCCTTGCAGTGGCCGAACCCAACTCCCCAGAAAACCCTTGTGTAGAGGTTTCAATCAAAGAAATACAAGAGAGGATTAAACCAACCTTTAATCCAGCTCCTTG